>PVJS01061518.1:0-10969 GCA_004027185.1 Glis glis | reverse complement strand
ACTGCACCTTAGCACACCCACCCTCCAAACCCAACACTGCACCTTAGCACACCCACCCTCCTACCCAACACCACCTTAGCACACCCACATTCCAAACCCAACACTGCACCTTAGGATGCCCACCCTCCTACCCAACACTGCACCTTAGTATACCCACCCTCCAATTCTAACTCTGTGAGGGGTTTGAGGGGGCCTCCTGGTCCAGCATGGCACGAGGCCACTGAGAGTGGAGGTGGGTTCTCTGGCACATCCTGTGGTTCCAGGGCTGACCGGCCCTCTTGGACCACACACCACACCACACCACACACACACACACACACACACACACACACACACACACACCACACGGCGGCGGCACCAAATGTCCCTGATGTGGAGGAGCACAGCAACACTCGGCCTGGGGCACCAGGGAGGCCAGCAGGTCTGAGTGCTGCCACCCTGCAGGGCTAACTGGCCATCTGTCCGGGGCGTTGACTCTCCAAGGAGGTCCAAAGAGCTCTCCTGGGGCAGGGAGGGGACAGGTGCCCAACAAGTGCCACCAATGGAAGGCTAGGAGGGCGCACTGGCTGGAGACAAGCCAGGCGGAAGCCCAGACACCCACTGCAGGCAGGGCTTGGCGCCACCACACAGCACGCACACCCAGTGCACGGGTATCAGGGCCCCTGCACACACACGTGCCTCTGCCCACCCCACGGCAGGAGGACGGCCTACAGCCCTGACCAGCGGCCCGTTTCCACCAGCACCAGAGCAGGAACAGCACAGACAGCCTGCTAAAGTACATACCTGGAGCCTTCTCCACGAAAACGACCTTGGAGTCCTGCAGAAAGTTGTGGCCGGACAGCACCATCTTCTTCCCGCCAACCACCGGGTAGCTGTCGGTGCTCTGCTTCTCCACAAGGGGCAGCTCCTGGGCTGACCGCTGGGCTGTGGCACAAGGAAAGGACAGTGAAGGAGGCCGTCTCCTCTCTGGAGGGCCCTCAGTGAGGCCACTCCATGCGCCTGCCCACCCTGCCATCTGCGAGTGCCTCGCTCTGTCACAGGGACAACCAAGGGGACCCTGCTCCAACTAAAGACCGCCGGGGCTCAGGGGAACCCCCACCAGGACATGTTTGGTGGTAAGAACGGAACGCTGTGCCCAGGAGCTAGAAGCAATGACACCTCTCACCCCCAATGCAGGGCGCTGGACCCCCAGCTCCAACAAGGGGGCCTCATGTGCCTGGAGTCAGGCACGTGTCTGCACAGGGGCTGGCTAACAGCCTCGGCAGGAGGTAGAATGGGATTAGAGTCCAGTGAACAAGGTCCATCCAGGAGGACGGCTCAGCCCGCAGAAGGACCCCGGGACAAGAGTATCCAGGGTGCAAAGCCGGTCGAGTGTTGGGTTATGGTGGGGGGCCCCGTGGGCAGTGAAGGGTGACCGGGAAGAGACGCTGCCACTGAGTAGAGACTGGCGAGGAGGACGACAGTCTGAGCACCCACCCCAGATGGTGTCCTGGGCCCCCCTGGCGGACAGGGGGCCTAGGCAGGATCAGGCTCCACCTCACCTGGTGGGAGGCCATGCCTCAGTGGGACAAAGTGGCCCAATGGAGCTCTGAGGTCCACGCCTGGTCCACAGCCAAGCTGCCCCACACAGGGTGGGGACCAGAGAGGGCAGGAACGGGCACTGTGTGGGTTTTTTCTGTGGCTGAGAGAAGACTCGGCAGGCCACACCTGACACCTTGAGACCTTGTGGCAGAGGTGGGGTCCCTGTCCTGAAGATGGGCCCTCTAGGGATGGGTCTTAGCAGCCTGAGCAGGGACAAGACCACAGAGGAGGCATGGGTGGGGACAGGAACCAAGGGCTGGCAGAGCCCTTCCGCAGCCCACCTGAGTCTGGGTTGTCACTTGGATCCAATTCTCAGGATGGATGGGGACTACAGGTAGCAGGAAGTGTACAGGAGGGAACCCTGACCAGAGGGGCTCGGAGTCGCCTTATGGAGACGACTCACTGACAAGAGTCAACAGAGGAGGAAGGTGGAGCGTGGCAGGCCCTCCCAGGCCATCCACTCTGCACCTGAGACCAGGAAGCACCGGGCCATTTTGGGTGGCCCTGCACAAATCACAGGGACAAAAAACTGTCCTCTTGGATGGAGATGAATGGTCATATGCCGGTTTATAAAGCTCAAGTTCGGGGCTGGGAGTGTGGCTCAGTGGTAGGCCCCTGCCTAACATGCATGAGGCCCTGGGTTCTATCCCCAGCACCATTTAAAAAAGAAAAAGTGGCACACTCCTGTAATCCCAGTACTTGGGAGGCTGAGACAGGAGAATCACAGGTTTGAGGCCAGCCTCACCAACCTAGAGAGGCCCTCAGCAACTTAGTGAGACCCTATTTCAAAATAAAAATAATAAAATAGGGCTGAGGGTATATAGCTTGGAGTTAGAACGCTCCTGGGTTCAATCTCCAGTACATATATTATATATATTTTTTATTCAGTCTGATGGGTTACAGTGCCAAAATCACTTTCTCATTTCCTGGAACATAAAGACCTAATTAACCCAAATGTGGTCGATAAAACTATCTCGACATTTCAGGACAGACTTTCCTGTTTCCTCCCGTGGGCGCCGGGGTCAGAAGTGTGTGAGCTTAAGACAGGCTCTGCGTGACCCCTGCTGCACACGGAGCATGCACTGGGCAAGGTCTCTTATGAGCAACAGCAATCCCTCTCGTCTGCAGCGAACAGCATTTGCCTGGGAACACGCACGACAACAGACACAGCTGGCGGGAGAGTTCGGGCCACAAGTCCATACAGATCAACTGTCGTGGGTGAACAGGCCCTGCGCCTGTCCCCAGAGGGCGCCCACGTGGGCACTTACAGCATTCTATGGGGTTTGAGGCCACCTGGAGGGACAGCGTCCGGCCATTGGGCTGCGGGACGTGGACTCGGAAGACCAGCCGCACCCTGGTGTTCTTCCTCCCGATGTCCGTCTCCCCTTTGCGCAGCTCGATGTCAGAGTTCCTGAGTTTTAGAATCCCTGCGCAGTCAATCCTGCCCCAAACAAAAGGTCACAGGCTTTGGTTTAGTCACGGATGCCTGAACTTGATCCAACCGGCCTCCCACACCCAGGCCGGCCCCACCCAGGCCTGCCTGGCCCCACCTCTCCAGGAGAAGCGGGCAAGGAAAGCCCAAAAATCTAGACTCCAGTAAAATGCTCATTGTACAAATTCTCAATGCAATAAAACCATAGTTTCCATTTCTCAATAACTCAGAGGACAGAGCATTAATGTTCAGTGTGCAAGGTCTGCGCCTGTACCACCCCGGCCATCGGGGGGCCCTGGGCACCAGCATGGTGGCACAAGCAGCACTAGGTGCTGCTGTCGGGTGCTGCCACTGGGCACACCCGGGGGCGCGGGGGCTGCATTTGCCATGGGTGTATCTTGGTGGAGGGGCGCAGCATCCTGGCAGCACACCCTCCAAGGCAAATGGAACTGCTTCTCACAGGTCACCTGACCCTGGCAGGCCCTGGGAAGGAGGGACTGCAGCCCGAGAAGCAAGTGTTTAAGTTCCCTTGAATTTGGGACACTGAGGCAGAAAGAAAGCTTTCCCTTTGTTTTCACTTAAAGGGTTTTTTTTTGGTGGGGTACTGGGGATTGAACCCAGGAGCATTCTACCTCTGAGCTACACCCCCAGCCCTATTTTTTATTCTTTATTTTGAAACAGGGTCTCACTAAGTTGCGGAGGGCCTCACTAAGTAGCTGAGGTTGGTCGCGAACCTGCGATCCTCCTGTCTCGGCCTCCCAAGTACTGGGATTACAAGCGTGTAAAGGGTTTAAAAGTTACCAAAAACTTATAAAATCTATGCAAAGTCCTGTGTGATACAGCCCCCAGCCATTTCCTGCACCCTCCCTCAGCCAGAGGGCCCCCCCATGCCGGCCTCCTCAACACCCATTGAACTCCCTGAACTTGCTCCTATCCCCTGGGCCTTCACACGCACCTCTCGAAGGCTCCATAGCCGGCCCCTCCTGCACGTCAGCGCTCAGCTAAACGGCACCTTGTCAGAGACACCAGTACAGTACAGACTTGGTGCTGTACTTGGTGCCGAGTACAGCACCAAGTTCCTAGCACTCGCCCCCTCTCACTTACCTGCCTGTTTTCATTCCTGAACCCCCCCTTTGCTTGTCTACGTGTATACAAGCATTTGTTACCTGAACCCCCGACCGAGGGGGTTGTGGGCGTACAAGGCAGATCCCATGGGAACAGCCAGCTTGCCCCTCTGCTGCATTCGCAGCTCAGCTCTGACTAGCACAGGCACATAATACTCCCTGAATTCCCAGGAGCAAGTGAATACAGCGCCCCTTTGATAGTACAGGACTCATCCTCAGCTTATTAACAAGCTCACTCTCCAGCTAACTGGTGTCCGATTTGACTGCATGCCGGAACTGGCCATATCGGCTACCGTGGCCATGCTTGCTATCCAGAGGCGCTGCCCTCTTCACTTTTTCAATGTTTGCATTTCAACCATTCCTCTCATTTGCACTGCTATATTCAGAAATAAATAGGTGTCATGTTTAGGAGCTAAATGTAGACACCGGGAAAGGCATTTACAGCTGTGTAATTGAGACACTTATTTTAAGTGGCAATATACACAGCGGCTGAAACCTTAGAAAGAAGCAAATCTGTTGTCAAAAATATGTGTAAAGTTTACTCCGGCACGGAGCCATGGCACCCAGGGCCCCAGGGCTGTGGGCGGAGTGGCGCGATCCCACCCCGCGGGCCGGAGCCCAGGCGCAGCTTACAGGGCACGCATGTTGTTCTCCGGCAGCAGCGGGATCTCCAGGACTTTGGTGTTGGACAGGATGGCCTCGTGGCTGGTGGTGGAGACGGTTTTCCCTGTGATCCGGTGAACCTGGTAGAAGGCGTGGGGCCGCAGCAGGCGGTCATCCGCCGTCCCAATGAACAGCTGCAGCGTGAGCGGCTCATTTTCCAAGTAACCATGTAGCTGGCAAGAGAACAAAAAACTCCACTAAGCACCATGCACGTGAACTGCTGGGAATCAATTAAATGTTTACCACAGACTCTAATTCAAGAAAAAAGCTGTGGCTCGTGCCCCGTGTCCAGTCGCCCGGCCCCTTCGTTTCTCTGTAATAAAACATTGGTCCTTTTTAAAATTGTGCTTAAAAGATGCCTCATTAACCTAAAGGTCCTGGGGTATGTAGGTTAGGATGCTGTGAAGACTCCCATTCTTTTCAAACACACACATGTGTGCACACACTTGCACATGTGTACACACGCCACCAGTACCAGTGAACCATGGCATGGCTCCTCTGCTTGCCCACAGTCCAGGCAGGCTGGCAGGGAGGGGCCGTGGCACTTCCAGCAGAGCCCGCAGGTCACCTTTGCAGATCCTAAGTAGCTTCTGAAACAGCAAGGGGGACAGGGCTGGGGTACGCTGGGCCCCCCGATGAGGTGGCATCACCTCCGTATGAGAGGCTGCATTCGGCATCCCCGGAGAAACCCAGGCATGGCCCCCAAAGGACAGGGCCCATTTCCCCGTATTCAATTAAGCTAAAACTGAGCAGAGCACCAAGTCCAATCCCAACGAGTAAAAATGGCATTGCCTACAAACGCACACACACAGGGCCTGCATCAGGCACACCCCTGGCTGACATGCTCAGGGCGCCTTGCCTCCTGCAGGGGCAGGCCCACATTCTTCTGGCCGCCGGGGTCACACCGCCGAGACCTGGGCCAGCCGTGGTCAGGCCGGAGGAGCATCTGGCGGCCAGGCGCAGACCCCACACAGAACTGCCCACGGACAATCCCCACCTCCGTGCCACGCAGCAGAGCTGCTGGCGCCCCAAAAGGCCTGGTGTGCATCAGGCACAGAAGTCACAGGAGTTGAGCAGGATGTGGCTGACCCCACACCTGCCTCTCAGGGGATCCCACGTCCTGGCCCGAATGCTGAAGACCAGACTCCCTTCAGGATGAAGAGCCAGAGTCTGGGACACAGAAGCGGGGCCACCAGACCTGTGACACGTGTGTGCAGTTACACACGTGGGGCTCCTCCTGCAGCAATAGCCAGTCACGCACTACCACACACAACCACAGGAGTGACCCTGAGTTTGGAGGCAAATTCTGTGTGGAACAGGGCATCAGCCTCAGGGAGTGGCAGCCTGCAGGGAGACCCAGAGTAAGCCCTGCCCAGGAGGGGCCTGCAGGGATGGAAACCCAGAGCGCTGGAGGGGCCTGTGCACTCGGCCCTGTTAACTATTCTAGCTCCTCATTTCCCTCCCAAGACCCTCTTCTCACTGGAATGACTGCAAAGTCCTTCACAGCAGACAGCAAGTGTGAGAGTGGCCGTGGGGTCGAGCTGGAGCCGCAGGGAGATGCCGCACGCAGGCACTCAGCATGCGCTCACAAGGGGCTGGGCCCTCGGGGAACGCAGGTGATGAGCTTGGTCTGGGGCAAGCCTGGGCCCACCACAGAGGACCCTAGGACAGGGTATGAGGAGGGGAGGGCCACACAGGGCTCAGGGCAGGGGGCCCACAGGCATGGCCCGGAGCCTCCCATTCTGTCCAGAGTCCTTAGAGCTGAATACTCATGGGTCACACCCGGCCACAACCCAGAGCATCCTGCTGCCCTGGAGAAGCTTGGGTCAGATGCCACACGCTGGGGAACACGGGGCCATCTGCACCCAGGACAGGCTGTGAGTCTGCTCCACAGCTGAGCACAGCCTCTTGGTGGTCACTCTGGTGACCTTGCCGGTGGATCAGCCCAGAGCCCACTGCGGGGGCTGCAAGAGAGGAGGTGGCTGCCGACACTGCGAGGCCTGAGCATTTCACAGGCAGAGTGGCTGGGAGGTGGAACATGTCTGAGGGACGGCATCTACTCCGAAACACCAAGTAGACCCTAGGAATCCCACAGCGAAACTCCAGCCACAAAAATGCACCCCTGAATTCTCAGAAAGGAAAGGAGAAAGCAAGCTCAGACAGGGCCGAGAGGAGGCAGAGCCACTTTCAGAGAGACTTTCACACTTAATTCCAACCTCATGGGCCGGGAGAGGTTTGTGACTTTCATCTTAATATGCCAATTTGGAAAAAACAATGAACTTTAGAAATGGGAAACAGAAAATCAGATGCTGCCACTAGCTGCCGCCGGGTTTTGATGTGGGCATAGAGACTGGGCTTTTACAAGGCAGCCGGCCACGCACGTGTCCTTCATGCAAACCTCGGTGGCCACAGCTCGGGCGGGTGCGAGCCTGCCGCTCATTACAAGGCTGAGGCCGGTGATTCTCATTAACTCTCCTGGACCGCCAGCACATGGCCCGGGGCCAGCGCGGACACTGCTACAGGATGAAAGGACCCCGGGCTAAGAGCCCACTTCAAACAGTATGGCCTGCACTCTCTCACTCCAGTGTAGCCCCACAACCACCAGTGACAGGGAAGTGCTCTGTGGCTTCAAATCTGACCTGGTGCAGGCGCAGCAGTTGGCACAGGGGCCTGGTGCCAGGACCTGCTAGGGCTCCCTGAAGGGTATTGAGGCCAGTGTTAAAAGTAAAAGCATGCCGCTTCCATGCAGGAAGGAGGCCCGTCCGTCCCTCCCCAACAGCAGGCTCAGGAGGAACTGGGTCCTCTGTCCTGAGGCACAGCTGAAGGTGACAGCCATGGGCAACTTTGAGGCTGAGGGCTGGGTCTGTCCTTGACCCCTGTGCTCACAGGTTGGTCTGCAATGCAAGTGCGCTTCCTGCACCCTCTGGAAAAGATCTCCCTCCCCACCCTGACCAAGACTCCCCAAGCCCATGGGAAGTCATGTTTGAGAGCGGGAAGTGGCCGAGAGACCTTCATGATTCCATCAGTCCTTCACCAACAGCGTATCTCTGACCGGCAGGCACTGTCCACAGAAACCTGTTGGCAAAAGATGCCATCACTGAGCCGGGCGTGGTGACACACGCTTGTAATCCCAGTACTTGGGAGGTTGACACAGGAGGATTGCAGGTTTGCGGCCAGCCTCAGCTACTTAGTGAGGCCCTCCACAACTTAGTGAGACCCTGTTTCAAAATAAAGAATAAAAAATAGGGTTGGAGGTGTAACTCAGAGGTAGAATGCCCCTGGGTTCAATCCCCAGTAGTGCAAAAAAAAAAAAAAAGACACCATCACGGTCTCAGCTTCCTCAACTGAGAGATGGACGCTTTTACACATCCTGAGTCCTCAGGAAAGCATCCCATAAGATGGTCCATCACTGCCCGGCATTCAGGAGCAAGCCTCACAGCCAGCGAGCTAGCGCCAGGAATGGGACGTGCCCCAGTGCTCTGTGGAGGCAGACACAGAGATCTGGGGGCACAGGACAGGTGTCCTTGTGTGTGACGACCCACATGGCAGGGCCAGGCCAGATAAAGAGCCAACGGCAGCGTGATTGTGACAGGGCCGACGGAAACGCCAACAGCCCTTTGGACCCAGCACTGTCTCCTCGCAATGCTCCCTGCAGGAAGTCACAGTTATGGGTACCACAGCTACACGTGCTGACAGTCTAGGGTGGGGCGTCTGCAGCCCGTGGTGCTGACACCAGTGTATGGCTCCCTGGGGTTTCTGGCATCTCCACCTCTCAGGGCAGCGCTCCTGCAGCTCGATTAATACCTCACAGGCTGCTGAGAGGCCAGTGGGGCCCACACCATCCCCTGTGGAAGATAGAGGAAGAGCTCTGTGTGGGACTGGTCGGTGTGGCAGGTGGAGGTTGAGATGCGGTGGCTCCTGACTGTCCTCACACACCTGTGCACACATGTGCACAGACACTCTGGACACAGTCTGGCTGGGAAATGCTCTCTCTGGCTCGAAGCAGGAGGCATGTACCTGTTTTTATCTTTCTGTGACATGGTCCTGGTACCCATGGGCCATCACCTGAGACTGATCCCTTCATTATAAAAGCCAAGTGTTGCCCAGGCGTGGTGGCGCATGCTTGTAATCCCAGTACTTGGGAGGTGGAGACCGGAGGATCCGGGTTTGCGGCCAGCCTCAGCTTAGTGAGGCCCTCTGCAACTTTGTGAGACCCGGTTTCAAAATAAAGTATAAAAATAGGGCCGGGGGTGTAGCTCAGAGGTAGAACGCCCCGGGTTCAATCCCTGGTACCGCAAAAAAAAAAAAGCCAAGTGTTCCTCCTGACACACAGGAGTCTGCCACAGAGAACCCACGCAGGTGTTTTCAGGCTGTATGTGAGGACACGCATGTGGTGGAGGGTGCCGGCTGACCGAGAGGCCTGGGGTCTTGCCAGGAGGAGCTTGGGGCACCGTGGTAGGGAGCTGCAGTCGGTGTAGGTGGAGCCAGCCAGAAAACAGCATGGACCGTTTGTCTACCTGTTCTACCCACTGTGGGCCTGGCCGGTTGAAGATACAGATGCCACAGTCTCGAACCCACAGCCCTCCGTGCAGCTGGTTGTTCTCTGCCACCTTGGTTCAGAGGGGCTGCCATTGTGTCGTCCACTTCTTCAGGAACAAACGCCTGTCCCCTTGAACTGCAGATCTTTCTGCATCTAATCAGAGCAGGGGCCAGGCCCACTGTCCAGTCTGCTGGACTCCCAGGCTGTCCAGTTGGAAGGGGAGCCCACCATCCGGTCTGCTGGACTCCCAGACTGTCCAGTTGGAAGGGGAGGCCTACCATCCGGTCTGCTGGACATTCAGGCCACTCTCAGGCCCACTCTCCAGTCTTCTAGACTCCCAGGCTGCCTGTCCAATCTGCGGAACCCCCAGAGGCCAAGCTCACTGTCCAGTCTGCTGGAATCTCACGCACAAGATGCCAGCCATTTGCCAGTTTAATGAACTTGCTAAGGAACCATTACTCTGCTGGACTTGAGCCGCTGTACAGTGGGAAATGTAAAAGGGAGAAGCTGAGGTCCAGAGGCCAGGGTTGCCGCTCAGCACTCCATCTTGAGAAATTTAACACAAGAATATGTAAATGAGCCTTTGACCAAAAGCCTCTCGGTGGGCAAGGCTCTGAGCAGCCCGCTGGCTCCAGCCTGGCCCAGCTGGGGTCAGATGACTTTAAAATGACAATTCAAGAGTCCCCAGGGCCCCTGCTGTGGCAGCTCTCTGATGGCACACGGAAGGCAGTGAATTTGGGGTATAATTTTATGCTTTAGAAAACATGCCATTTCAGTGAAAAATGGGAATATTTAAGGTTTAACCTGGGAGGTAAACATCTATTATTTAAAACATGAAGTTCATTTTAAGAAAAGAAGTTTGAACTGCTGCACGCTGCTGCTGCATGGGCCTTCCGCCTCTGGCAGGCAACGCATCTGTCAGGATCCTGTTTGTACAGGTACCTGTCACAACAGTGACCTCTCTGCTTCCACCTAAACTCAACAAAATGCATAATTCCGCGCTTCCAAGGCATAAAGAGCCCCGGAGCCTCCTGTGCACGGAAATGTTTGTTTTTAGCCCCAGTGCTTACCTCAGCACTTAACATGGCAAGATGACGGGAGAAGAGAACGGTGGAGGACAAATTTATCCAGTGGCAGGACTCACCCCACCCCCCTGCACAGCGCAGGGGAGGGAAGCGCCGGGTTAACACCCAGCCAATTAGCAGAGGGGACTTTGCCTCCCAGCCAGTCACCGCGAGTCAGCCAGGCACATGCAGGGCACAGGGCACCCTCGTGTGATGCTTCTCCGGGACACTGCACGTTGCAATCAATCAACGCAAAATTATACATTCAGGACCCACTTCAGAAGCAACATTTGCACTTCACAAATATTCTGAGGAGGTATGCAGCAGCGGTGTGGTGTGTGTATGTGTGTGTTGGGGGGAATCACCGTTCTTTCTTTTCTTTTTCTATGGTGCGCACTGTGCTTGGCACGCATGGGGCTGACTGTGTGTAGTGTCTTCACAAGGACTTCGTCCACTAGCACAGCCCTTCCTGCTCACAGTGGCTCGGCAGCTCTTCAGGGACTCTGGTAACCAATCGCTTAATTTTCTCACAAACATCTCTGGAGACGAGGGTGTGGCTCGGAGA
>PVJS01061517.1:0-10971 GCA_004027185.1 Glis glis | reverse complement strand
ATTCTACCACTGAGCTATACCCACAGCCCTATTTTATTTTGAAATAGGGTCTCACTAAGTTGCTGAGGGCCTGGCTAAGTTGTTGAGGCTGGCCTCAAACCTGTGATCCTCCTGTCTCAGCCTCCCAAGTACTGGGATTGTAGTCATGCACAATTGCACCCAGTTTAGTCTTACATTTACAACTAATTTCTAAAATAGTTTTTGTCCACTTTTCTAGTTTAGTAAATGTAATATAAGGAACATACTTTGTACATCTTCCTCCAAAACTCTCCTGGGGACCAGAACTAAATATTAGCTACTGAATTCGTAGTACTCATCAGAGTACTCAACCCATATTCTATAAACATTTATTGTTAGGAGAATGCTGTTGAGTTTTTCTTTATCACTGAGAATTTTCTCTAGGTTTAGGGTATAATAATGAATACCAGTCTTTATTTTTCACAGCTATAAATATAGAAGGTAGAAGATATGGGAGGGAGTCCCAAACCTTTATGAACAGCTGCTTTACTTCTGGTCCTTCCAGTATGGGCTACCAACCACAGCTGGACATGAGAGCATTCTTGAACCCAGAGCCCCACTTCACTACTGACCGTATCCCCTCACTTCTTGATGACAGCAGGTCTCAGTGGAATATGATGGTCAGAGGCTACCAGGCACTTGGAAGAAGGTGTATCCTTCAACTGATTTTCTCTTATGCCCTGCCATGCCCTTCTACATCTCTCCCCTGGGCTTATCTTTGCATTGTCAGTATCTCTTGATTACAAGATGTTTTAACCCCTTACTCCACTGGAAATGCACTTCTTTATACTGTCCACCTCTCCACAGAGTGCTCTGTCCAGTTAATTGCCTGCTCTGAAGTCTGATTTGTCCCAGAAAGAAGTATGTTCGTTGTAAGTCTCTTGAGATGAAGCTGCTCTCCTAAAATGCTCAAAGAGTGCATTCTCGCTCCACAGCACTGACTCTGGGCTCAGTCCTTTCAGCTCTTCTGCAACACTCCTTTGTAAGTAAGTCCATCTACTCTGAACCATGTTCTTCATTCTCTGCTGACCTTGTCATTCTGATTTACAAGGATTCTAACACTTCATGGGTAGTCTTCCCTCTACCATAGCTGCGACCATTATTTAGGAAAGTCTATGCCTCCCTGAGGAGGATCCTTTCCTCACTGGAAACTTGTGTGATTTGTTTACAGAACGTTTTCCCACTTCAGCAGCAACTCTCGGGGTTGCTGGCTTGGAACACATGACTAGCTCAGCTCCATCTCCCAAACCTGTGACTATAAGAGCTGACGCTTTGACCAAGCATCCTCTGCCTCCTTGCGCTCACACAGCTCACCCCAAGACGCTTCCTCCGATCCCATCTCACTCTCCAGCCCCCTCCAGAGCCTCCCTTCCTACAGGCCCTCAAGGTTCTTAGTGGCTTCACTTTCCTCTGCTTCTGATGGGCATCATTTCAAGCTCTCGTGCTGTCTACACACTGAATCCCCCACCTGGGATTCACAATGCACTTTCTCCTCTTCAGAGCTGCTAAGCATTTTTAAACAGATGCACCATTTTGGAGTTTGTTCCTAATGAGAATGGGTGACTTCTAACCTCAGTTGTTTGGTAATGCCCCTCAGCAGTTGTTATTTGCCGTGATCAGTTCAGTCCCTACTACCCTACATAGCTACTTTAAACTTTTACCTCTTAAACCCACTACCCAACCACTTTGTGTTCTGTTGTGGGACATGGCCTTTCACATAATGTGATGAACGTAATAGAGATTGTAGGAATGAACTCTTCCTTTCATATCATACATATTATCAAATCTATCTGTCCTGGGCCAAGTCTCAGAAAATGAAACATCCTATTTCATAGTCAGAGTGATTCTTTTCACTGATGGTTTGGGTCCCAAATCTGCCCGTTTCTTCTAAGATCTCAACCCAGCCCTCAAACTGAAGGAAGCACTTCTGCTGACATGTACATAAGTCACCAATGCCTATCTCAGTATCTTGTATGGGGAAGGGGGATGGGAAGGGAGCCAGGGGGAAGCCCACCAAGTGCTCTGTGCATTTATGTCACTATCACTATGAATTACATTATGATGCGAGATTATAAGGCACCAATAAAAGTATATAAAAACAAACAAAAACATTTTACTGACTGGTACTACTCAATACACAGTTGTGCTCAATTTTCTCCCACCTGAAATCCAAAACATTGTATTTCTTGAGTTCTCTGTCATTTTATTTTTCTCTTTCCATTCACACGTAAACTTTCTTTCCTACATCACTGAAATTGCTCCAAGATGTTCCTACATGCCAAGGCCACACAGCATTTTCAATCCCTGTTCTATTGTTTCCCTTCACCGTTATTTCCTAGTTCTCATCACATAGCCCTCTGGCTGGAGCATCTCTAGCCTTCTTCACATTTCATCTAACTCTTTCAATGACAGGTTTTTTTTTTCAGGATTTTCCCTTGGCTCTCTTTGCTTCTTACTCTCCAATTCTCACTGGGTGATCTTTGATGAGAATATCATTTAACTCCTACTCACTGACAACCTCCAAATACCCCTATATTCAGTTTCCTGCTGCTCATTTCTATCTGAATACTCTCTAGACTTCAGGTATAATTGTTGAAAACCGAGGTAATTGTTCATTCTCCTCCTTACTCACCTATACAAATTTATCCCTTTTCTGTTCTTATTCCGGATGGCAAACACCCTCATCAGGACCACCACCAGCCCAGATGGAACATGTGTGGGAATTAGAGAAATATACTTATCCTACTTTACTTTTATCTCTCAGAATATTATTCTTTTGTACTGGGGATTGAACCCAGGGTCATTCTACTTCTGAGCTACACCCCCAGCCTGATTTTATTTTTTATTTTGAAATAAGGTCTCACTAAGTTGTTGAGGTTGGCCTCAAACCTGCGATCCTCCTGTCTCAGCTTCCCAAGTACTGGGATTACAGGCATGCACCACCAGCTTGGCTCCTTTCTAATTCATGTTTCTTAACACCAGCTTGGCTGCTTTCTAATTCCTGCCTAATACTACTTCCAGAGTGTTTTTCCTTTTTTGTGGCACACAAATATGATAACCACACTTAAGAAATAAACTGGTATAATATACGCTGTAAAAGGTAAACAATGTAGAGAAATCAAGTGTGCAGCTTCAGTTTTCATAGTATGAATACAAATTACCACCATCCAGGTCAAAAAATGGGAAATTATTTGCAAATCATCCTAATTCCTCCTCCAGGCACTGTCCCTCTCCAAAAATAACCACCAACCAGGCTCATAGCACCAAGAAACTGGTTTTGTTTGTATTCTCCTGTGTCGTACTTATTTTACTCAAAGTTGTGAATGGGGCAACCAGATTTAGCAAATAAAAATATAGGACATCCACTTAAATTTGAATTTGTAGTAAATAATTTTTTAGTATGGGCATGTGTTATGAAATATTTAACTGAGCATCCTGTATTTTATCTGGCAACCCTATTTTTAAGTCATTTATTTTTCTGTATATAGCAGTAATTTATTCCTTCATATTATTGTCTGCTATTTCATTGAAATAACATATGCAATTTATTTATCCATTCTGCTCTTGATGGACATCAGGATAGTTTCCTAGCTTTTAGCCATTACCAATACTTCTCATAAGAGCATTCTTGTATGCGTCTATATCTGGGAACACTTCCAGGTATTTTACCATTTTTATTTTTGTGCACATATATAAATTTCTGTTGGGCATATATCTGGGAGGTGAATTGCTGGTTTGAAGAGTACACATATACTCAGCTATAGTAGATTCTGACAAACAAATTTTCAAAGATTTGCACCAATTTATGCTCCCATTGCAGTGTAGGAGTGTCCCATCTGTTACATAAGTTTTTGCTAAGTAGAAGGTTCCAGTCCTTTATAAATATTATCACATCATATTGTACTAGCTGATTTACATATTATTAAATTTTAATCAAAGATTGGTGATAGATTTTTAGTTTCTAAAAATGTATGATAGATAAGTTAATTAAAATAAAATATTGATAAGCAAATTTTATGTATTAAATATTAAAATATAATAATTAAAAGATAAATAAAATAATCAATTATTCATTACCTATGGTAAGCACGACATCACTGAGTTTATTTTATAGCTATTCGCTACTGTCTTTTAATCTAATCAACACACCAACAAATTGATGAGTACTGTGCCCAGACTTTGTTTCATTATACTACCTTAGGACTTCAGACTGTCAAAGTAAAATTGAAAGTAGATGTGGTTCATATTTCTACATTAGAACTATTTCAGAAGTGAGTAGGGATTGGATGACTGGAATTCTAAGAAAAAAAGGCACTTTATTAAATACAAACACATATCTATACACATATGTAGAGGTACATATATATATACATCAAGTAGTATACAATTTATTCTAATAATATATACTTAAGAAAGTCTAGACATTATGCTAAGAAAATATTGACAGATATACTCAAAGATGTATTGCAGAGAATTTTTAGCATTAAAAATATAGAACAATTAGAAATTATCTAAATGTTCACTAATCCTTGACTGGTTAAGTAAATAAAAGCAAAGCCATACAATGGTATACTATGCAACCATTAAAATAGAGTTGCAGAAGGATATTTTTTGCTAAGGAAATAACCTTAATACATTAGCAAATGAAAATCAACTGACTTAGAAAGGGCATTATGGTATATTGGGGAAAGTCATATTTTTCAAAAAAATATATGGAAAGATAAAAGCCTGGAAGGACATAAACCAGAAAACATACTAAGTGTTGTGATCACATGATTTTGATTTTCTTATCTGTTTTTCTCTTTTTATGGATAAAGTGAATGTGTGTTATGTTTTAAAGGAGATTGGCAGTTTATTAATGGTAATGGACTAAGCAGTTCTGGGATACAGATGATCGCTAAGGGTGGACAGTGGTGCTCGCCCTCCATCTTCCAAGGCCCATCGAGTGGGATTTCTCTTTGCATCAGAATTCTGATCTGAATCAATCATTGATTGGTCTGATGTAATAGTGGAATTTTCTGTTATTTTTAATCTATGGACTAGAAAGTAAACAGAATAATAAAAGGTAAGACAAACCCTACATGCTTTATTCAACTTGCTCCATATTCTTTTTTATAATTTTTTTATTGGTGTATTGTAATTTTACATGACAGTGAAATTACTAGCAATACATTCATATATTTACATAACATTTATCTGGTCTGTTTCCTTCCCTGTACCCACCCAATTCCCTTCCATTATTGTATAGGTCTCTGTTCTCATTTTCATGAGTCCTTTTGTTATCCTCTTTTCTTTTTTGTTTCCACATATGAGAAAAAACATGCAGCCCTTGATTTTCTCAGTATGGCTAATCTCACTTAGCATGATGTTCTCCAGTTTTATCCATTTTTACAAATGACACATTTTCTTCTTTTATGTGTGTGTGTGGGGGTACTGGGATTGAACAGGGGTATTCGACCTCTGAGATACAACTCCGTCCCTTTTTATTTTTTATTTTGAATCAGAGCCTTGCTAAGTTACTAAAGGTCTCACTAAATTGTTGAGGCTGGCCTCAAATCTGAGATCCTTCTGTCTCAGCCTCCCAAGTACTGGGATTACAGGCATGCACCACTGCTCTGGGATAATTTTGTTCTTTGTGGCTGAGTGAAACTCTACTATGTGTATATATCACATTTTCTTTATCCATTCCTATATTGATAGACACCTAGGTGGGTTCCATAACTTAGCTATTGTGAATTGTGCCACTATAAACATGGGTATGCATGTATCACTATAGTATTCTGACTTCAATTATTTTGAAAGATACCTAAAACTTGCTCCATATTTTTAAAGGCTTATCCAAATACAGAGCTTCCTTTAAAGTGACCAATTTCTTGTATCAATACTATACCATGAGTAAGAAGATAAAACTGACCATTGATGAAAATGCAAATTACCTTCATGAATTACAAACTAGGAAAACACCCTGAAAACTCCCTTACCTATAAAATATGCCAACTAAATCATTAAAAATAGCACAAAACTGCACATGTATTAGATCTGGCTGATCTAATCTAACTCTGTTTAGCTACAAATGTCAGCATGACTATATCATGTCCGATATCACTCTGTTTATCTCATGGCAACCATCAATCAAACATTCTGGCAAATATGACTTATGTATACTTTGCTTAGGGAGAAAATACTGTTTTGGAATAGCTTGAACCATACTTACAAAACATTTTTCTGTCCATTGGAAAAAACTACAGGAGAATAGTATAGTGGGGCAGAAGTGGACTTTTGAGACCTAAAAAATCAGGGGTTTAGTTCCAGCTCTGTGACCTTGGGCATATAACTTCATATCTTTGAACATGAGTTTCTTCATTCTGATCTTCAGGATAACACTTACCTCACAGGATGTTGGTAGGACTGGAAAGAATATATGAATAATATCTATGGATGCCTTACCTTTGTCTCTACTTTTCTTTTTTTAATTTTTTCCAGTACTGGGGATTGAAACCCAAAGCATTCTACCTCTGAGCTACACCCCCAGCCCTTTTTAGTTCTTATTTTGAAATAGGGTCCTGCTAGGTTGCTGAGGGTTTCACTGAATTGCTGAGGCTGACCTTGAACCTGTGATCCTCCTCTCTCGGCCTCCCAAGTACTGGGATTACAGGTGTACACCACCACACACAGCTTGTCCTCACTTTTCTTGCTGCAACTTGTACTTCCCATAGAGTATGGAAACCAGGAGTGGGGAATCAACAGCTGGAGTCTCTATTTATGTCTAATTTATGTCTTTATTTAAGCCTAACTTATGCCTTTATTCAGCAAGTATGTGTTGGGCTTGTATGCTCCAGGTATGGTACTAGGTGCTAAGCATACAGTAATAAATGAGACAGAGTCAAGAAACTTCTAGTTTCTTTACTTTTAAAAGTGCACACAAATGATAAAATAAGCGAGAATCAAGTGATAAACAAAGGTAATATGGGAGTAGAGATAAAGGGAACACCTAACTCAGAAACAGACATCACAGAGGGGGTGACGCCTGGGCTGAGTTCAGATGAGTTCTGAAGTATTGAGGGAAGACAAGGGGCAGTAAGGTGGCAGTGGGAGATAAGGACCTTCCAGGTCTCAGCATTATGTGGGAGAGTGTAATGGTAGGACTTGGTTCTGAGGAGAGGTCCCTGGGGGTGTGGCCTTGGGGATTATATATGGTCTCTTTTCCCCTTGCTTGCTCTTTTGCTTCTGGCCTACACTATGTGAGAACAGAGCCTTCCTGTCTCCCTTTCTCTTCTTCCTGCCACCATACCCAGAACTCCGCAGACCTGGCCTGACATGGTCTGAATCTGAAATCTCCAGAACTGTGAACAAATAAATCTTCCTGTGGTGGTCAGGTATTTTGGATCACAACAGTGAGAATGTTGAGTGAAACAGAGGGAATCTGGAAACTAAGCCTTACACTGAGACCAAGGGCTTCTTCTGGCTGTTTGAGGTGATACAAGTTTATGAGTTACTGGATTTCTTCCTAAGGAATTCAAAAGCAAAGGGAAGCGATAAAAGAGATGATAAAACTTATACTCTGGAAATCTGGTCTTGTTAAAGATGTGGAGAATTATAAGAGAATGAAGACTAAAAATGGGGGAAGAGTTAGAAAAATGCTTCAAATAGTTAATCAAGAAATACTGAAGCTTAGAAATGGGGGGGCTGTTCATCGTGGGATGAAGATGAGGGGACTGGTAGAGAAATATTTAGGCAACATATGGGCACAGGATCAGGTGGTTAACTGGTGTGTGATAGGTAAGGCAAAGAAAAGGGGTTCATGGTTTGAGTGTTGGGTAAAAATGATGCTTTAAGGTAATCGTCTCAGAGAGTGTATTTCTCAGCCTTACCTTCTGCATGCTTCCTCAATTCTTCCCTTTTTTATGACAGCCAACAACAAGGGTCTATGATATACGATCCTCTGAAATTCTACCTGGGGAATGACTACTGACTAGAAAATTTGTAAAGCTAATATCATGTACAAAAAAGCAGTTTTTAAGAATAATGGTTAAAAAATGAAGAGTATAATTACTTTCATTGAGTGACTTATTTTTGTTAGTTTTGTTCAGTCCATAGAAATAACATAACAAGAGACTCCCCATTCTTAATGGTGCCAGATCTCAGTGGTTTGACTGCTGAAGAAAGGGACCGCAGTGCTTCAGAGCGTGGCCTTTGAGTTCCTCTGCCCAGGGTTCAGATTTCTGCTCCATCATTTACTAGGTACATAACCTTGGGCAAGTCTGAGTCTCAGTTTTTTCTTTTGCAAGTAGTAGATAATTCAGTAACTATGTCTCAGGTTGCTAGAAAATTGCATCAGATGAGTTATATCAAATGTTTAGCACAGTGCCTCCTATATGGTAGTTAATCATTATGAGCATTAATAATTATTATTGCTACTCTTTGACCACCTTTGAAAAAAACAGATTATCCCCCTTATCATGAACACTTCCTCTGTTGAAAAATTCAGTAGAATTCATCACAAAACAGCTGGGTAGGATCAGATAAGAGGCCAGTGAATGTTCGTAGACATGCAGTCTTTGTGTGTTGTTCAGCTCCTTTGGGCATGTTGTTCACCGCACAACCTCACAGCAGACTTGGTAAGCTGCAAATCTGTGGCAAAGAAAAAACGCATAACATTTTTGGCATACACATTTCAATGTCATTTTATCAAAATGCTGGCACACATGGCCTTCCGTAATATTTTGAACAGCACTTAAAATACCTCAAATGCCAGATTCAGCTTCGTTTATTACTTTTCAGTGCATAAGGGAACTCTGACACTCTTTCCTTCAACAGATGGATTGTCCTCTTTTAATACAGGGATGTCAGAAGCAAAAGAAGGAAGAGAATTACTAGAAATTTCAAGGAGGATTATCAGTGAAGATAAGATGAGTTGAATAAAATTACTGTGATATCAATGATTTATCACTTAGATGAACTTTTCCTGGTCACCTTACGTCTCCCTCCTTATCCTACCTCCAGATTCCTCAATCCCAGTACGGGTTTGTTCATGGCTTTTGTGCTGTTGCAGTAACCAGCAGCCCAACCTCAAATGTTATCTGCAGGAAGGAAACTGGGGGTAGCAATAGCTGTGTAAGAACCAAGTTGAACACAACTATAGCCAGTGATACAGATAAGGCGGATGGGCTGCATACTGTGTGGGAACCGGTGCAACATGAAAATGGGGGTGTCCCTTGCTCAAACACGATGAAGAATTTCAATGTGGTGGCAGCCAATCATTAAATCAACACCAGACTCTTTAAAGTGGAGGACCCTGTGCAGCTGCTCAGGTTGGATACCCATAATGCCAGCCCAATATATTTCTCTTTCCTTCCTCTCCTAACACTAGTTCTATCTATACAGAAACAGTGTTTGGCTGTCCTGCCTTTAGTATATCTGTGAAAGTCTGCCTTAATCCAAAACCAAGAGTATATTGAGACTTTCATGCCAGATACATGATCTAGTTAATGGTTTAGGATTACTGGCCATTTAATCAATTGTTACCCTCACATTGTTTGAGAACTAGGCATAGTTTATAACATATGTGAATGAATAAGCCTCAGGGTTACTTAATCCTCAGCATGCAACAGAGAAGGCCAAAAATTCAACAAGAGAACCATTAGCTTCATATATAATGTTTTAATTTGATTCAATTATTTTAAAGTCCCTTATAATATTCAAGCATTGTTCTTTTAAAGGCCATGTTTGAGCCACATGTCCCTCAGACAATCTGATGAAAGCCATAAAAATCATACAAAATTAATGTTTTCTAATAAATACACCTATGCATGCACACACACATGTTTCTCAAATATCTTGTGTTCCATTCAAGAATTTTAAGTAAAAAACATCCTTGCTCTGAGATAAGACTTTTGTCACATGGTAAATAAGTTTTATAAGTTTACTTATCCAGAAGGTTTCAAAGAGAGCTATAGTGAAAACAGGAGTGAAGATGTAGATATATTTATTATTTTTCCATATACTGCTAGAATAAATTAAAAAATAAGCTAGAATCAAATCACAAAGGATCATGCTAATTCTTTCTTTAAAACTTTTTATGTGGAAGAATATTAATGAAGACATCATACTATATGCCTAGTTACTTCAGTATTCCCCTTAAAACAAATGTATTTTCCTACATAGCTAAAATAACTATTTTTATACCTAGAAAAAATTAATAATAAATTTCTAATTTCATTTTAGACCCAGCCCAAATCAAATTTCTCTAAGTTTCCCCTACTTTGTCCAAAACAAAGATCCAACCTAGGGTCATACATCACATCTGGTTGTTTTGTCCTTTAAGCTGCATTTAATTACAATCTAGATTGTATTCATGTTGGAGAGAGCAGATCTCTGGATTTATCTGATGGCTTCTTCTTAGTGTGTATAAACTCTAACCCTTGACTTTCTTATGAATTGGAATCCAAAAGCTTGATAATCAACTTAGCCATTCTGGACTAGAATGTCTTACTCTTGATGTTATGTTGATTTGTACCACAGCAAGAAGCAAGGTGGATCCCCCTCCCCGCCACCACCACCACCATTACAGGTGCTGGGACTGGCCACTGAATTTCGTGATCATAATCTGAACCCTCCATTGTGCTGTTCAATTTCTCTCCTTATCAAAAAGTAATCTGTGGCCGGGCATGGTGGCACACGCTTGTAATCCCAGTACTTGGGAGACGGAGATTGGAGGATCCGGGTTGGCGGAGATAGTGAGGTCCTCTGCAACTTCCTGAGACCCGGTTTCAAAATAAAGGATAAAAAATAGGGCCGGGGGCATAGCTCGGAGGTAGAACGCCTCTGGATTCAATCCTCGGTACCACACACACAAAAAAAGTAATCTGTGTAGAGCAACTATAGCATTGTACAAAGCTTCAATTATCTTTCAACCATTTACCTAATTTTTTTTTTTTTTTTGCAGTACTGAGG
>PVJS01061516.1:0-10972 GCA_004027185.1 Glis glis | reverse complement strand
AAAAAAAAAAAAAAAAAAAACACCAAAATCCTGATTTGTCACATAGGCCAATTCCTGGGGTGTAAATCTTCCCGCTGTGGCTGATTTCAAGCTACCAGTGGTCAAATGACCAGTTCACCAAATTCCATAATATTGAACACTCAGCTCTAGCTGGCTCTAGCGCATCACTGCAGCCACTGGGACAATGGTGGGGTGTTTAGGACCCAGCCTGGGACATGGAGCATTTTGCAAACATTTGCTGTGATGACAAGTCATCCAGCCAACAGTGTCCCTGAGCACCCTTCTGGCCCCCATTTTACAGAACAGGGACTGAGGTGTGGAGAAGTTTGGTTTCCTCTAGGTGCTGGCCATCCGACCTCCCGTGGGCACTGTCTTGCTCAGTGAGATTATACAGAAACCTACGTAGGACCATCTTCCCAGGTCGCAGGCCTTCGAGGGAATTCCCCAGGCTCCATGAATATGTGGCCCCCCCTCCCACACTGGCTGCTCTGCCTCCAAAGGCTGAGGTAATTTGGCAGGAGGGAGGCTCCTGCTGGCTGGGGCTCCTGCCAAGCCACACCTGTGGCGCTCCTGAGCTCGGGTCTGCCCTGGCTTGTTCTTGCCATACTGAAGGTTTGGCAGCAGGTGAGTGGAGGGCCTTCATCCCTGAGGGTGCTGGGGGATGCAGGTGTGTGACTCATTGTGCTTGAGGGGTGGAAGGCTGCAGGTGGGGGAGGGTTAGGAACCTGGCCCAGGGGACACGTCAGCCCTGCAGGCAGGCTGGCTCCATGTCAGGTGAGCCACACTGCCAATGGACGGTCGCCCGAGGCTGGCCGCAGCTTCTCTTTCAGGCAGGGCCGAAGTTCTCATGGCTCTAGCTGTCCCCTGGACTGACCTGGGTGTCACACACAGGTGCCTGCTGAGCTGCTGTTGCTTCCATACGATTCTTGGGAGAGCCATATGGCTGAAGAGACCAGGAGATACCCCCCCTCAGGCTGCTCCTCCTACTCTGGGGGACCCCAGAGGAATGAGCTGCCCTTTAACTCTTTGTGCTAGGGGACAGGGAAGGGGCCCCTAAAGGGAGGGGCGGAGGATGTTGGTAGGGCAGGGAGGGGGAGAGTCAGGTGAGAAGGGAGGAAGAGGGAGGGGCAGGGGTGATGGAAAGCCCAGGTGGTCCCGGGGGTGGGAGCTATGGCTGGACACTGCAGGCGGGTGCCCCCTGCCCCGGGAGAGCCTGAGAGCCAGGCATCCACCCCTGCAGTATTAGGTAGATGGGCTTGGCTGGGTGCTGGAGGATGGGGGCTCCGTGGGGTATGACATTACAGCTGCCCACCACATCCTACGTCCCCCTCCCATTGCTGCTCTGTTTACAGGGTCACTGACTGAGTCCTCACTGCGTGTGGGGCCCACCCTCTCCCTAACTTAGTGTTTAAGCCTGGAGTCTCTGGAGCCAGAAGGTGGGATGCTAAATCTGGGCTGCTGGGCGAGCTCTGGCAGGTCTCTTGCCCTCTCTGAGCCTCCTATGACCTTACTGGAAAAACAGAAAACTTCCCTCATTGGGGTGCTGGGAGGAGTAAATGAGAGGGTGGATATGAAGGGCCTAGCACCGTCAAGGTCAATCCTGTGGCACACAGTAGGTGATTCATCAATGTCAGCTTCTTGGGACAAGCCTGGGCAAGAGGTGGGGCTTACAGCTTCCTCTTATCCACCCCATCTTGTGTCCCCAGGCTGGGAGGGAGCTGACTACCAATAAGGGCAGCCTGGAGATAGTCTAGCAAAGGGGCTGTAAGTCTCCCAGCCCTACTGTGGGCTCTGGCCCTTTCTGGCTCCGAGAGCCTCTGTGGCTCCCAGCAGACCTGGAGACTCGTGGAGTGAGGAGGCCAGAGAGGGACCTTCCTGTCTAATTGTGACACAGTCTGGCTTTCTGGGAAGATGGAGAAATAATAAATTCCTCCCGAAATAATTGTCCCGGAGCTATTTCCAGCAGCTCTTAGTGCCCAGGCCAGAAATGGCTAGTGATCTCGATGCCTGGGTACTGTCAGGATGAACAGCCCAGAGGCCCAGCCCTCCTGCTGGCCAGCCGCCTGCCTCCCCGGCCCCCAGCCGGAGCCCTGGCTCAGGCCCCGGAAGGGAACTGTGGAACCACCTCCCTCGGTCGCTGGGTTTCCCCGCGCTGCTCATCCTCCTCCTGGGGGGAGCCCCTCAGATCCCTCCTCTCCACTCCCTGTTTTGGCCACTGAAACTCATCCAACCAGGGGCAAAAGGCCCTTCGCTCTTGGTGATTGCAGTGGCGAGGTCCCGCTCAGGGGATTCTGTGCTAAGGAGCTTTGCAATCTTGAATCTGGTCTTAGGAAACATCAGATAAACCCAAACCGGAGAATATTCTCCAAAATAACTAGCCTGCACTCTTCAAAAATGTTTGTCATAGCCGGGCGTGCGGGCATGGTGGCGCACACTTGTAATCCCGGTACTTGGGAGGCTGAGACAGGAGGATCGCAGGTTCGAAGCTAGCCTTAGCAACTTAGTGAGGACCCCCGCAACTTAGTGAGACCCTGTTTCCAAATAAAAAATAAAATAGGTCAGGGGGTGTAGTCCGGAGGTAGAACACCCCTGGGTTCAATCCCCAGCACCACACACACACAAACACACACACACACGCACACACACACACACAGTGTGTGTCATAAAAGAAAAAGAAAGGCTGAGAAACTACTAGATTGAAAGAGATATAAGGATCAACTGCAATGCCCAATCTTTTTTTTATGTGTGTGGTGCTGGAGAATTGAATCCAGGGGCATTCTACCTCTGAGGTACACCCCCAGCCCTATTTTATTTTTTATTTGGAAACAGGGTCTCGCTAAGTTGCTGAGAGCCTTGCTAAACTGCTGAGACTGGCCTCAAACCTGTGATCCTCCTGTCTCAGCCTCCCACATACTGGGATTGCAGGCGTGCGCCACCACACCTGGCTACAATGCACAATCTTGAACTGGATCCTGGATTGGAAAAGTGGTTGCTATGGAGAACATTGGAGGGGCAACTGGTGAAATTTGACTATGGATTATTTATTGAATAATAGCACTGTATCAGTGTTAAAAATCCTGGATTTGGTCACGATCATGTGCATGTGTTAGAAAATGTCCTTGTTCTCCCAGCATGTAGGAGATAATACACTGAAATCTTCATAGTTAGTAAAAGATGCTGTTGTCTGCAACTTACTCTCAAAATGATAATTGTGTGTGTGGAAAGAGTGCTAAATGTGGCAAAAAAGTCAATAATTAATGGATTTGGATGAAAAGTATATGGGAGTTAATTGTCTTATAAGTTTTCAGTAAATCTGAGAATTCATAAAAATCAAACATTTTATTGTTGTTGTTGTTGTTGTTGTTGCAATGCTGGGAATCAAACCCAGGGCTTCAAGCATGCAAAGTATGTACTCTACCACTGAGCTACACCCCCAGCCCCAAACTGTATTGAATATTGAAATTCGAAGGAGGAAAATGATGGAGAGAAGCTTTTTCTGGCAAATACCATGAGACCTCAAAGGGTAATGTTGTTCATTCATTCAGAGCACATGTCCTGGGTCCCCTCTGGACCAGGCCCCAAGGAGGGAAGCAGGATTCCAAAAGGAGGACTGAGATTTGCTCTCTGATGACCCTCAGGA
Organism: Glis glis; assembly: GCA_004027185.1. NCBI lineage: Eukaryota > Metazoa > Chordata > Mammalia > Rodentia > Gliridae > Glis > Glis glis. Next base: position 7,332 of record PVJS01061516.1, on the reverse strand, counting down.
TTGCGCCAGAGTCTGACGCACAGTAGGTGTTCAACATGGGCTTGTTGGCTGTACAGGGAGAGGCAAGAAGGGAAGAAAGAAGTGGCCATGCGACTATCGAGTGGGTCTCCCAAAGCGACAGCACTTGGAGGCTCTGTAAATGTTTGCCGGCCCAATGAGAAAAGAGGAGGAATTGGTGCTGAGGGAGCAAGCAGGAGTTCTATTTGAGCTAGCATAAAACTTTCTGGCCCTCAGCACAATTAAACAAGAGAAAAACAACAGGGAGCACTGGAAAACAGCCACCCCAGCCTCTGCTCAAAAATAGGGCCCATCTGTCCTGGCAGGCTTAACGTGGCTCTGGCCCTGAGGCTGGGGCCTGGCCTGGATGACCCCCGGAGGCCCCTCCCACCTCCAGGATTCCATGATTCTATGACATGGCCAGAAGTCTGGAGTGGCAGCATGAGGGTAAACCCAGTGGCGAGCCAGAGCCAGAGAGGTCTATGTCATCTACCTCCTAAGAGACAGAGTGAGAAGGGAGCGGGCGGGTGGCAGATGGGCCCGGCCTGCCAGGAAGGGAAGGGCCAGGCGGGCGGGGGTCAGCCCTCAGTCTCCTCCCACGTTTCTAGGGGAGGAGATGGGGTGGGGTTTGACCAGGGAGGGAAGAGGCCAGGGTCTGGACATTCCACCCATTTCATACCCAAAGGAGGAGGGCAGCTGAGAGGCAGTGGGCTGCGAGGGGGCGGGCAGCTGTTTCCTGGGTGGGATGGGGGTGGGGTCGGTATTGGGGACCCGAGGGACAAAGGGACTACTTGCCCTTGGCGGGACCTAGGGCAGAAGGCGGGTGAAACGGACTGGGCATGTCTTCGGCCTGGCTAGGTCTCCATCTCCATGACGTGCCCACTGTGGGGGAGTGGGAACCCCGATCCCCCCTCCTCTGGTGGGATGGACGAGGAAATCCTGAACTGTCAGAGGGGCTCAAAACCAAACACCTTGGTGGGTTCTGATCTCGCAGGCCCAGCCCCAGAGTAGACTTGTTGCCCCATGGCCCCTCCCCCCCCCCATTTGGGATTCCTACAGTCAGTATAAACTTGGCTACGGGGTTAGCTAGTACCCCTCTCCATCCTGCTTCTCCCCACCTGTGCTCCCAGACAGGCAGATGGGGCAGGTGTGGTGAAAACTCATCTGTAATAGACTGTGGGGGAGGCCAAAGTCACCCTGATGACATAGCATTGTCTGCCGGGGGCCACCAGCCCCCCAAGATGCTAGCCTGGCCTTTGCTACTTGCTATGTGATTGGAAGTTGGTCACGTCACCTCTCTGAGCTCAGTTTCACCCATCCGTCAACTGGAAATAGAATACCCTTGATTTGTAGTGGGAACGAAATGAGTTGATCGGTGTAAGACACACAGGGAGAGGGCAGATAGCATGGCAGCAAGGCGGAGACATGGTTATCAGTATCGGGGTACATTGTGCTGTTGACAGTTAGCTGTTTGATATCACCTAAGGCCTGTCTCAGCTTGTAATTTCACCATTAGAGATTCCGTCCTTGGCCTTTGCGGTCTCCAAGAGTCCCTGCTTCAAAGGTGAATGGGAATTTCAGAATGTAGGGTAGAGGAGAGAGAGGGAGAGATAGAGAGGAGACACTGGCCCGCTTTTCCTAGGGGGCCCTCTGGTATCGGTGGTACTGTGGATCTTGCCTTGCTTCCTGTCCCTTAACCTTCTCTTGTACTTTCTGAAAAAGAGGGTATCAGTTTTCCAGTTGGAGGAGGGGGAGAGGACCTCTGGGGACAGAGGGAACCCTGGGGAGAAAGCCTGGAGGGAGGTGGTGGGGAGCCCGGGTGAGCTGACCCAACTCTCTCCTGGCCAGGCCCAGGGAACCAACTTCCAGACGTGGTCACAGGTCAGCCACACGCTTGATTCGCCCAACCGGGACAATGTCTGGACGCCAGGTGAGCCGCTCCAACACCTACAGCCGCTTGAGCCACCCTAACAACGTGTCCTTTCCACCTCGAACCGCAGGCTGGACCCAATGCCCTGTCCTGAATGAGGTTCCGGGCCTTAAGGGCCCACGCACGCGTAACACCAGCGGCTCAGACTTTAGCTCCTGCAGCAGTCATTCGGAGCCGTCCTTCAACCCCGCCTCCCCCAGGCTTCCCAAGGGGAGGATCTGCATGGGCCGGCCCTACAACTCCAAGTTCGTGGAGACAAGTCACCTGGCGAAAGGCCCCAAGGTGATCAGAAGGCCCGCCACCACTCAGAGCAGCCCGCGCTGCTTGCTCTGCACCGACCGTCCGTCGGGGCCCTCCAGCCCCAGCTTCCTGGACCACCTCATCAAAGGCATCAACTACCTGGACCGATCCACCAGTGCCTTCTGCAACAGCTACCCCAAAACGCTGAGCCTGCCCAGGCTCGCGGCCAACTACCTGGAACGAGCCGCCAACTCCCTCTACATGGACCACCTGGAGCACACCTCAGGCCGCAGTTACTCCAGCCCCAGCACCAGCCTGGCTGCCCCTGAAGGTTCCTTGGTGCCCTCTGGTAGGGGTGCCAATGAGCTGCAGTGCCTGACCGGCTCCACCAGCCTGAGCTGTCAGCACCGGCCTCAAGGCCCCACTCCCCTGCTGCAGCAGAGGTCAGGCATAAAGCTGCCCGAGCTCCCTCTGTTTGGCCACGGGTTCTTCTCCCTAGATCGTCTGCCCAAGTTCTGGGAAGCAATCCGCTCAGGCTGGAATGCCCCCGAGCCCATCTCCAAACCCTCCAACTGGTGGTGACACTGATACCAATCGTGCCACGGGCACATGTCCATCAGGCTGCAGTTGTGGAAAATAAATCATCTGTGGCAAAATGCTCCTTCCCAGGCTCTGTTGGGGGAAATAGCCATTTATACAGGGGCTGCTACCAGCCGGGTGCAGTGAGAGAGAGAGAGAGAGAGAGAGAGAGAGCACAAGTAGATTGGGGGCTACAAACTCAAGGGCCTCGGGGACAGTCAATAAAAGTTAAATGAGTGAAGTGGGCTGGGTGGCAGCAGAGAGCAGGTGGAGACTGTGGCTGAGTGGACAAGGACTATGGTCTAAACCTGGCTGTCAAATGGGAAATGGAGCTGGGTAAGGTGGCATACACCTGTAATCCCAGTATTTGGGAGGCTGAAACAGGAGGATCTCAGGTTCGAGGCCACTCTCAGAAACTTAGCTAGGTCCTCAGCAACCTGGTGAGACTTATTTCAAAAATAAAAAATAGCTGGACATGGTAGCACACACCTGTAATCCTAGTACTTGGGAGGCTGAGACAGGAAGATCACAGGTTCGTAGCCAGTCTCACAACCTAGTGAAGCCCTCTGCAACTTAGACCCTGTTTAAAAAAAAAAAAATAGGAGCCGGGCGTGGTGGTGCACGCTTGTAATCCCAGTACTTTGGGAGGCGGAGACCGGAGGATCCGGGTTCGTGGCCAGCCTCAGCGCTCTCTCTCTCTCTCTCTCTCTCTCGCTCGCTCTCTCTCTCGCTCTTGCTCTCTCTACTTAGTGAGGCCCTCCGCAACTTCGTGAGACCCGGTTTCAAAATAAAGTATAAAAAATAGGGCCGGGAGTGTAGCGTGGAGGTAGAACGCCCCTGCGTTCAATCTCCCGTACCGCAAAAAAAAAAAAAAAATAGGGCTGGGGGTGTAGCTCAGAGACACAATGCCCCTAAGTTCAATCCCCAGTACCACATTTATATATATATATATATATATATATATATATATATATGGCTGGGGGGTATAGCTCAGAGGTAGATGCCCCCTGGATTTAATCCCCAGTACCAAAATAAATAAAGGAAATAGGTTGATGCCTTCACAAAAGAAGTTAGGGATCCTTTTTTCCTTTTTTTTTTTTTTTGAGGTGGGGTCTTACTATGTTACCCAGGCTGGGCTCAAACTCCTGGGCTCAAGCAATTCTCCTGTCTCAGCCTCTAGAGTAGCATGCGCCACATACCTGGCTTTGGAGTCTGATTTTTATATGTAGCAACAAGTTAAAAAACATCACGGTGCTCTGTGGGCTGAACAAAAATCTTCTCAGACTTAGTGTGAAGCCCCCCAGTCTCTGCTAGGAATCTCTGGCTTATATCTTGCACGGATCACTGGAGAGGTCCTGAGCCTCCCTCAGCCTGTTTCCCCATGTGAAGAAACAGACTAATTGTTCATTCCCAATTCCCAATTCATAAACCTCTCTTTTCAGGCTAGTTGATTTTATCACAGTCCCTGAAATGCGGAGGTAATAACAATGATAAACACAGAGCCTTCCTTCTATGGTAGCAACTGTAGGAACTGTTCTAAGCCCTTGATGCTTTTGTTTTGGTTTGGTTTTTTTGCAGTACTGGGGATTGAACCCAGGGGCACTCTACCACTGAGTTACATTCCTTTTTTATATTGACACAGGGTCTCGCTAAGTTATCCAGGCTGGTCCCCAACTTGCAATCTTCCTGCCTCAGCCTTCTGTGTAGCTGCAATTACAGACATGTGCCACCGTGCACAGCATATATTCTTTTAAAGATGCGACTTTAATGACTGGGGCCTAGGGTAGACACGGGAGACCTTTCTGATGGTAAGTGTGAGAGGTGTTGAACAGGCAGCCAGGAGGGCCACAGGTGAGAGGATGACCCTTCCTGAGAACTCTCTGGAGAGAGCGGTCCTGTCTGGGCCAGGTGAGGCTGGAAGGGTCAGGATGGGTGACCTCTTTTCCCCACTACCTCAAGTTTCTATGTTCCCTGGGTCACTGAGAATTCAGGGACCCAACTGATTCAGAAGCTGGGAACCGAGGTGCACAAGACACCCAGCTGTCCACTGTCCTGCCAGAGACCAGGATTCGAGCCTCTCTGGGCCACTGGCCTGCCCCGAGACCTTGGATACATCGCTCCCCTTTCCAGGCCTGTTTCCCCATCTGTAACATGAATGTAATAGCTTTGATGATCTCTAAGTGCCCCTTGGACTCTTGATGTTCCTGAGTGTCTCGTGGTCCCAGGCCAGGACCTCTCATGCTAAGAATCAGGGAGAACCCCCACCCAGGAACACAGGCTCCCCATCCATCTTCCAGGCTGCCCAGGGGTCATTTCAGGCCTCAGGGCCTGTTTCTGAGTGCTCATAAACGCCAGGCCCAGTCCCTATTGCGGGCGCTCTCCTGTCTCCCTGGCAACGTGAAGGCCACAGTGTGGAATGGGGCTGACCTTGACATAATGCAGAACCTAGAGGCCCACAAGGTTCCTTGGCGCTTGGAGGCAGTGGCCTGCTGTGGCCCCCACCAGAGAAAGTGACAGGCCTGAGTATCTCCCCATAGGATCACCACAGTGACCCACGGCAGGAGGAGGGAAGCGGGTGCCAAATCTTTGATCCATTGAATTCACCCCCACTTCTATTCCATCTCTGGAGGACAAGGAGATCCTCCATGGGCCAAAGCTCAGCATGCAGCACATCCTTCCTCTGTCCCTGCATCCCTTCCCTCCCCAGGGAGAAGACAGCGAGTTAGTCCGATGTAACCCCACCTCTCCTCACTCCCCAGGTGAAGGCTCACAGGAATGGGGCTTGTTCGAATCCATTTTGGTCCAGCTCAAGAGATAGTTCAGAAGCATCCTGACTCTTGAACCCTTTATACTGCCACTCAAAGCCATCCCCTTCATGCCCTGTCTGTATTTGCCTGGGTCCGAGGCATGAGGGCTGGCAGTCCTGGACTCTCCTGGAAATGCTCACTTCCAAAATGGCCCAGTTTCCTCTAGTTTAGACCCTTGCCTAGGGCACCGCTCTGAAGGCCACCAGCATCTAGCCCAGTTCTGGCTCATAATAGGGGATCAATTTTTATATTAATGTTGGTTACAGGGCATTGTGCCCAATAGGTGCACAGTAACGATAATTGCTATTATCCTACGGATAATTACAGTGCTTAACACAATGAATACTCAACAAGTCATAATATCAATGATGCCAGCCAGCGTTTATTGAGCTCTTAACTATCTGCCAGAAGTCGTTTTAAGTGCTTTCTATGTATTAACTCATTGAATCCTCACACCGACTCTTTATGGAAAGTACTATTGTCCCTGTTTTACAGAGGAAATATGAGGGCATAATTTTGAGGAAAAATATGAGGAAAGAGGCACAGAGAAATCAGATATAAATGATTATGATAAAGCCAGGCGTGGTGGCGCACGCTTGTAATCCCAGTACTTGGGAGGCGGAGACCGGAGGATCCAGGTTTGCGGTCAGCCTCAGCTACTTAGTGAGGCCCTCCGCAACTTAGTGAGACCCGGTTTCAAAATAAAGAATAAAAAAAAAATAGGGCTGGGGTGTAGCTTGGAGGTAGAATGCCCCTGGGTCCAATCCCAGTACCTCAAAAAAATGATTATGATTAAGTGCATAGAGCATGGAGACTCTTCAAAACACGGGTAGGAGCTGGTCGTGGTGGCGCACGCTTATAATCCCAGTACTTGGGAGGCTAAGGCAGGAGGATCACAGGTTCAAGGACAGCCTCAGCAAGTAGTGAGACTCTCATCAACCTAGCGAAACCCTGTTTTGAAATAAAAATAAAATAGGGCTGGGAGTGTAGCTTGGAGTAGAACGCCTCTGAGTTCAATCCCCAGTACCACACAAAACAAAAAACATGGGTGGTAGCCAGATGTGGTGGTACACACCTGTAATTCTAGTACTTGGGAAGCTGACAGAAGGATCAAAGGTTTAAGGACAGCCTCAGCAGATTAGCAAAGTCCCTCAGAAACTTAGTGAGATTCTATTTCAAAATAAAAAATAAAATAGAGGTGTAGCTATGCGGTAGAATGCCTCTGGGTTCAACCTCTAATACCAAAAAACAAAACAAAACCAAAACAAAGCACATGGGTGGTACTGTCATAGAGTACAACATGCAGAGTAGGTGCTCAATAATGATTTTGGGGAGGGGTCCTACCTCTGAACTACACCTCCAGCCTCCCCCCCTTTTTTTTATTTTGAAACAGGATCTCACTAAGTTGCTGAGAGCCTCGTGGAGTTGCTGAGGCTGGCTTCAAACCTGCGAACTTCCTGTCTCAGCCTCCCAAGTACTGGGATTACAGGCATGCACCACCACACCAGGCTTAAATCATGATTGATTACAACACATTGAGTCTATGGCCACACCACCCTGAATGCGCCCAATACTGTTTGATTACACTTTGAAAGTAGTAGGTGCTCGCCGGGCGTGGTGGCGCATGCCTGTAATCCCAGTGTGTGGTCGGCTGAGAGAGGAGCATCACAGGTTGGAACCCAGCCTTGGCAACTTTGTGAGACCCTCAGCAACTTTAGCAAGAGCAAAAAAAAAAAAAAAAAAAAAAAAAAAAAAAAAAAAAAAAAAAAAAAAAAAAAA
>PVJS01061515.1:0-10972 GCA_004027185.1 Glis glis | reverse complement strand
TTTTTTTTGCGGTACCGGGGATTGAACGCAGTGGCATTCTACCTCCGCGCTACACCCCCGGCCCTATTTTTTATACTTTATTTTGAAACCGGGTCTCACGAAGTTGCGGAGGGCCTCACTAAGTAGAGAGAGAGAGAGAGAGAGACAGGGAGAGAGAGAGAGAGAGAGAGAGAGCGAGCTGAGGTTGGCCACGAACCTGGATCCTCTGGTCTCCGCCTCCCAAAGTACTGGGATTGATTTATTTTTTAAAATGTGAAACAGGGTCTTGCTAAGTTTCTGAGGTGGTATCAAATCTTCAATCCTGTCTCAGTGTCCCAGGTCCTAGGATTACAAGTGTGCGCCACCACGCCCGGCTTGACTTTACTCTTTAAAATCACACTCATAAATTGGGCATGGTGGCACATGCCTGTAATCCCTGTACTTAGGAGGCTGAGACAGGAGGATCGCAGGTTCGAGCCCAGCCTCAGCAACTTAGGCTCTCAGTAACTTAGCGAGACCCTGTTTCCAAATAAAAAAAAAATAGGGCTGGGGGTATAGCTTGGAGGTAGAATGCCCCTGGGTTCAATACCTGTGACCAGTAAATTAATTAGTTAATTAATTAATTCACACTCATGGTTCATTTCAACTATCTACCTTCACTACTTCCCCATCCTAAACCAGGATGAAGGAAACCACTCAGTCCTGCAGTTTGGAACTTGTGGGGAGAAACCATTTTAGGTTAGTCCAGCCCATGAGTCCATTCTTTGGGGATTATATTTTCCAGATTCACAAGCCCCAGGGCCATGCTTGTATTGTATTTCCCCTGGGGTCCTGTTTGCAATTTATTGAACTGTGCTAAACAGATGTTCTCTCCTGGGAACCTGGGATTAGGTCTGAGAGATGAGGATTCTAAGTGGGCTCATCCACCTCCCATCTATTATGAAGAATGAGAATGGAGAAACACATCTGCGGACAGAGAATGATGCCCGAAAAGGCAAAAACTAGAAATGGTGGGACTACTTCCCTGTTCCTGGCAGTTTCCTAGGCCCTTTCTGAGGCCCTCTGACCTTAGGGGTCTACGAATCACTCTTTATCTAGAATAAATTGCTTAAGCTAACTGAACTTGTACCCTGTACAGAGCTACTACAAATTCATATCCTCGTCCACTGGGCCCTCTGCATACCTGGCAATTGTTCCGCATGTCGGCTTCTCCCACCATCCCCCATTCTGTTTCACAGAGAAAATAAAGGTGATGGAGAGACCTGCCTTAATTTTCTGCCCCCTCCAAACATTGACTCTGTCCCATCCTTCCTATTTCACAAGGGGAGAGGTCTCCCTTCAAATCCAACTTTAATCCCTTCACTGTGATCTCTGTTTCACTCAGGTTGCCTCCTCAGGAACTTTGCTCCTTCACTTACCCACTTACTTCATATATATTCAAGTATATTCAAATTTCCTCTTTCCTACTCTTTCATCTCAGCACATAAATTTGGTCAACCGGCTCCACCTTTTAAAAGATCCAGTTTTTATCCCATATGCTATTATTTTTTCTTGCCCTCAAGCCAAGCTTCTAGGAGTGATAATCTACATGCTTCCTCTACACTTCTTCTCTTTTGATGTATTTCTTAAATCTGGTGCCATCTGACTCTCCCCAGAATCTCTACTGAAAATACTTTCACCAAAGTTACAAGAGACTTCCCCAAACTGCAAGTCCATTGGAAGTGTCCAGGCTCGTTCAACCGCTTGGTGTCATTTGGCGTTGTTGATCATCCTGTCCTTGCAACCCTTCCCTCTGTTGGCTGCGATCGTATAGCCTCTTCCAATTTCTTCCCCATATGGTTCCTTCACAGCATCCTTAATAGACTCCTCTCCTTCATTTACTATTTAAACATAAAAACAATCTAGTCTACACCCTTTTCTCCTTTTATTGTTTCCAATGGCCTCAGCGGCACCCCCCCTGAAACAGACCTTGGTAATTTTAGGTTGCCTGGAATCCAAATCCCCTTCCTATGTTATAAGTCTTAGAGGTAAACTGAGCCCAACTTCTGCAATGGACCAAAGATCCAAAGGTTGGATTTTTGCTTTCCCAGATCTTCATCAGGTGATACAGAGGCATATGACCTAGGCCTAGCCAAGCAGCCCCCCGAAATGTAGATTCTGGAGTGATTCAGAGAAATAGAACCATGGAGGATCCATGCCAGTGGCAGCGGCCACAGTAAGGTCAGATTTATCCTATGACCAGGGGCTACAGTGGTATGGGTATTGGTGGTAGGGACATCCAGTGTCCTATAACAGTAGCAGTGTTCTGGCTGGGATGGTTCTGGTATCTGATTTGGGCCTTTCCTCTAGTGAATTGGTCTCCCATTGTTGCCTATCTTTTAAGCTTGGGTCTCCTACTTGGCAACCATGGGACCCAACTAGTACCCTTTCAACAAATGTTTTCTGTTTAAATCAGCCTGAATGACACATACCTGTAAACTGGGCTTCCAAAATCTGTATCTGCAACCTACGCTTCTTGAATTTCACGTTGCCTTCTGGATGACTTGCCTTTCAGATAGCTCCACTTGGGTGTCTCACAGACAGACCCATCTTCTTCTCACTCTGCATTTCCTTCATGCTCCTAACTTAGTAAATATCATCTATGACTTATTCAACCTGAACTCTGAGAAGGAAGTATCTTAGACTTCTCCCATCCTCATTTAAACAGAACCAATTTTACCTTATAAATATCTTAAAATTTTATATGTATTTTTTCTCAATTTTTGAGGTACTGGGGATCAAACTCAGTGCCTCATGCATGCTAGGCAATTGCTCTACCATTGAGTTACGTCTCCAGCCCTATGTATGTATTCCGTGTGTGTGCTTATGTGTGTGTGTGTGTGTGTGTGTGTGTGTGTTACTAGGGATTAAACCCAGGGGCATTTTACCACTGAGCTACACCTCCAGCCCTATTTTACTTCTCATTTTGAAACAGGGTCTTGCTAAATTGCTAAGGGTTTTGCTAAGCTTCTGAGGCTGACCTCAAACCTGCGATCCTCCTATTTCAGCCTCCTAAGTACTGGGATTACAGGCATGCACCACCACACCTGGCTCTATGTGTGTATTTTTATATTGAGGGAGAGAGAATAAAAAAGAAAGCAGCCCCTATACTGGGCCTTGTTCAGTGGCAGCTTCTTGTTCCACAGGGAGACTTTGAAGAAATAAAAGTTTGGGAAAATCCAGGCATAGTATGTTGTGATGGGTAGAAGGTGTGAAGTGTGAAGCCCTCACACCCTCCATCTTGCCTCTAGTATGTCTTGGAACCCTGGGGCAGAGAAAACACCACTTTTCTTCCTGCTGGTTGGAATTGCTGATGGCCAGGTAGTGATAGGGAATGACAGCAACGCGGTCCGCATGTTAGTGAAGATGGTGAGCTGCACGTCCACCATCAATCTGACCAGCTTGGTTCCCTGAACATCTTAAATATTCTTTCTTAATATATTGTAAACCAACCCCTCCTTTATATTACTCCTCCTCCTCACCAGGACCACTGCACTAACCTATTAACTAGACTCCTTATCCCAGTATCTACATCTCAATCTATTCTCCAGTTAGCTGTCTGGGGGATCTTTCTAAATCCCAAATCTGATCATGTTGCTCCTCTATTAAAACCCTTCAAGCCGGGCCTGGTGGCACATGCCTGTAATCCCAGTAATTGGGAGGCTGGGACTGGAGGATTGCAAATTGGAGACTAACCTTAGCAACCTAGCGAGACTGTGTTTCCAGGACTGGGGGTGTAGCTTGGAGGTAAATGCCCCTGGGCTCAATCCCCAGTAACAACAACAACAACAAAAAACCTTCAAGGCCAGGCATGGTGGTGCACGCCTGTAATCACAGTACTTAGGAGGCTGAAACAGGAGTATCACAGGTTCAAGAACAACCTAGGCAACTTAGTAAGACCCTTTATCAAAATAAAAATGAAAAGGGCTGGGAGTGTATCTCAGTGGTTGAGCACCCCTGGGTTCAATCCCCAGTACTGGAAAAAAAAAAGTGAGATTAAAAACCCCTTCAATGGCTTCCTATTGCCCCCAGCATAAACTTTATACCCTTTTTATGTATTTGGTCCCTCTTTGACTGTCACCACCCCCACACTTACATCCTACACTCCAGCCAGGCCAAATTACATTCTTTTTTTTTTTTTTGTGGTACCGGGGATTGAACCCAGAGGCGCATTACCTCCGAGCTACACCCCCAGCCCTATTTTTTATACTTTATTTTGAAACCGGGTCTCACGAAGTTGCAGAGGGCCTCACTAAGGAGCTGAGGCTGGCCGCGAACCTGGATCCTCCGGTCTCCGCCTCCCCAGTACTAGGATTACAAGCGTGCGCCACCACGCCCGGCCCAAATTACACATTCTTACAGGTCATGCACAGCATGTCTTTACACTTCATGGGTACCCTTGTTAGGGCTGACAGTCACAATATCACCTCTGTCTCTGCCCCCCTTCTCCCCATGGAGATGGACACATGATCCATTATGTCGGTCAAAGGACTCCGTCATCCTGACCAAAGTGATTTGTTCAGGTATGTATAGGTTCGTGACCTAAGTAGAGCCAATCATAATATTCCTCCTCAGAGCTCTCTTGCTTTGGCGGCCATGGTGCAAAGAGGATTGAGATTGAAACTGCTGGCACTCAGCTCTCTGTGCCATATGGAGAGAGTGTTCCTCTGGTAGGAAAGAATGGAACTACAGCTTAAAAGGGAGCAGAGCCTTGAGAGATGGAGAGGGACTTGATGACGTTTGTTTGAGTCCCTCAGTTCAGCTCTGTCTGAGGTCAGTGATGCTACCACACTTCTCAGGTCCCTTCTTGCTTAAGCTGTTTTGTGTTGGTTTCAATCATTTGCAATTGGATCAGTCCAAATACAAAAATGGAATGGCTTGTGCAGACAGCAGGCTCTAGAATGTGGAGCTGATGCAACTCAAGTGAAGGGGAGGCCTGGGGAAGCTCATCAACCTTGGCTGCGAAATTAGAAACTCCTGCTATGTGATGTCAACTTGGGTGGTTAAACGATATATTTTAAATTGAGATGCAGTCCATACATCAATCAAAGGTGGAGATTTCAGGAACTAAATAGAAATAAATGTCTGGATGTTGGAGTGTGTTGGCTTCTTGAGATTTTCAATAAGATCCTGCGGTTCGGCTTTCCTCCATGCCGGCAAAATCAGAACAGTGCTCGGCTTTGTTTAGGGTTGCCCCTTCTGCCTTAAGCCAGCAATCCAGATTGTCAAGTGTCAATTTTTTTTTTTTTTTTGTGGTACTGGGGATTGAACCCAGGGGCATTCTACCTCCGAGCTACACCCTGGCCCTATTTTTTATTCTTTATTTTGAAACAGGGTCTCACTAAGTTGCAGAAGACCTCACTAAGTAGCTGAGGCTGGCCGTGAACTCGGATTGTCCTGTCTCAGCCTCCCAAGTACTGGGATTACAAGTGTGCGCCACCACACCTGGCTAAGTTTCAAATAATTATGCATCTCATGCTGGGCACAGTGGCACACTCCTGTAATTCCACTTCTTGGGAGGCTGAGACAGGAGGACTGCAGGTTTGAGGTCAGCCTCAGCAATTTAGAGAGACCCTGCTTCAAAATAAAAAATAAAAAGGACCGGGTGGTGTAGTTTGGAGGTAGAATGCCCCTGAGTTCAATCCTCAGTACCAAATAGTAATAATAAAATGATGATGATGGTGATGCATCCTCTATATTGTGAAAGTCAAATCCTCTTCTCTAAGCTACAGCGATCGAGAACAAAAGCACAGAGGTGGGAAATCTGGGCGATACTGGAGCTTAGAGATTGGGAAGCCTCAGAAAAGGGGGCAGGGGATCTTGATTCTCCAAACCACACCCGAATGCTTCTTTTCCCCCTAAGTTAAATAAGTGAATCCAGGGAGAGAAGGTGGGATGTGTTGGGTACAAACCCATTCACCTTCATGGGTTCCCCAGACCACCTTCTTCTCTTTGGTTGGCACCCGGCTTATGCCAAATAACCCCTCCACTTTCATGTCTTTGGTAGAAATGCCACATGGCAGATCATGGGAACTGACTTTCCCAACAGCTACCCAGGAAGCATATGATTCAACTGAGAAGTACAGAGGAGTGCTTCTCACTCTCTGCAGGGTGCTCCTTGGGTACTGGGAATTGAACCCAGGGTTATTCCACCTCTGAGCTACACCCTGAAATATTTTTATTATTTTTAAAAAATTTGAAACAGGATCTCACTAAGTTGCCAAGGGTCTAGCTAAATTGCTGAGGCTAGACCCAAACCTGCAATCCTTCTGTCTCCGCTTACCAAGTACTGGGATTACAGGCATGCAAAATTGTGCCCAGATTTATTTTTTAATTTCAAAACAGGGTCTCGCTAAGTTGCTGAGGGTGTCCCCAAGTTGCTGAGGCTGGCCTTAAACCTGCAATCCTCCTGCCTCAGCCTCCCAACTACTGGGATTACAGGTGTGCACCACCATGTCAGCAAGATTATTGATATGGCTACTACCTCACAGAGAGCTCAGGAAGCAAAGGATCCTCACACCTGGCAAACAAGAGATTGGGGAATGCTGAATTTCTATGACAATCTTTAGGCCCAAAACCATGTCTAAAGGGAAGAAGGATGCTTCAATTCTAGATGAACCATTTTCTCAAGGATGGCCATAAAGAACAATTGATAAAGGAGATATTTCCCCATGGAAAAGACCAAGAGCAATTAGTTTTGTTGACCAAGAAACTCACTCCACTTTTCAGAAGGACGTGCTGTACACTGTAGATTAGTGTTCATTGTTTTCTCTTTTCCTTTATTCCAAATGGAAGAGGGTATTTTGTTTTGCTTTGGTGGTACTGGGAATTGAACCCAGGGGCATTCTACCTCTGAGGTACACTCCCAGTCCTATTTTATTTTATTTTGAAACAGGGTCTCACTAAGTTGCAGAAGACCTAGCTAAATTGTTGAGGCTGGCTGTGAACGTGCGATCCTCCTGTCTCAGCATCCAAAGTACTGGGATTTTAGGCATGCACCACCATGCCTGGCTCCAAATGAAAGAGTTTTTTAAAATTATAATCATATTTTCCTCCACTATTTCATATTGGTTATGCAGGAGTAGCTAAATTTAGCTTTTAGCCATAGATCAAAAAATCTTAATAAGTCACATCCAAATATGATCAAGAATTGCACATCACCAAGGTACCCTGGACTGTGTAAAGCAACTGGATATGGCGCTGTTTTCTCTTCTGTTGGGAAGTGGGTATGTTTTTGGTTGGGTCTAGGATCATTGCATTGTTGGACTGGCACATTTTTGAAATTGTATGCTTATTGAGAAAAGTATAGGTGGATGCAATAAAGTGTGTAATGTAGTGGACACATAATGCTCATCGACCCATCATTTCTTCCTTTGGGGATTCATTTCCCCCCTTCTTCCCAGTCCTGGTGAAGTTGTCAATTGTGGTGGCCCAGTCTTCCATCCTAGAGGTGGGCACATGTCCAAAGCTGGCCAAAGTCTTCCCTAGGATTTTAGAAATAGAACTAGTGAAGCCAACATATAGAAGGAAGTAGGGTCAAGAGATAGAGACATCATCATTTGAACCCTTAGCTCCAGCCATGTCTGAAGGCAGATGCAACCTTTGATTTATCAATTATGCAAGCCAATTACTTTCCTATTGGTTTAAGCATGGTTGAATTAGGTTTTTGATGCTTGCAACTGAAAAGGTCCAATCTAATACATGTACACACAAACAGAGACACAAATACCATGTTTTTCAAACTCAGACATTATACAAGTCTGCCATGATCTTACCAGGGGTTAGCAAACCTTTGTCTAAAGGACAAGATAACTATTTCAGGCTTTGTAAACCACACATGGCCCCTGTCCAATTTCCTTTTTGTTTTGTTTTGAAAATCTTTTAAAAAGTGAAAACCATACTTAGTTTGTTCATCAGCTAAAAATAGGCCACAGGCCAGATTTGGCCCATAGGCTATAGTTTGCTGACCCCTGATCTAGATCACACCAACCTCCAGCTTTGGAGTCAAACAGTCTGCCAATCCACACCCTAAAACATGAAGCAAAATCTTTTAAATGCTATTTTGGTTCAAGTGTCTTGACATGACTCAGTAATAAGATTCAGGGTAGAGTTAGAAATGGATAAGAGGCTTGTCTTGTGCCTATTATTTGCAACATGATGGACATTGAAATAAGTGGTAATAATTATTACTACTTGCTAATAAAGATAATTTTTCAAAATGATGTAGCTGTCCCAATGTTCCAGTTCATCCTTGATGACCCTCCTCCTCCTTAATCTCCTTCAGGACTCCTTTCTCTGATCTCCTTCAATAATTAAGCCTTAATCAGGTGCTCTTCCTGCTAGCACGGACCCTGTGTGGCCCTCCATTGTATCTGCATTAATTGTCTTTTCATGTACTCTGGGTACTTGGCATGTGCCCTAGCACCTAGCACAACACTTAGTACCTAGCACTGAGAGGACTCTATGCCTCCAGGTGAATATCTGTTTGAATGTGCAGGTGCTACGCATCTCTGCCTGTGTCTGGGGTGCTCAGTCTATGTGTCAGCGTTGTGCTGGAATGCACATACCCTCGCACTAGGTTCCCCTCTCGGTTGGAAATCATTTGTGGATGCACACCGTGCCTTACCTGGTCATGTTATTTTTCATTCCCATTCCCTCCAAAAACGAGTCAAAGACAAAAGAACAGGTGGGAACAAGTTTTCTTAGAAACTGTTGCGAAGGAAGAACCCTCCAACCCCATCCCCCCATCCTTTACTATCTGAGTGGTATCAGATCGGAGGCCTCTGGCTTCAGCAAGATCTGGGGATTGAAGTGCCCTCCACACAGCCAGCGCCTCAGACTAGGCTTATCCATGTCTGTGGGGTGGAGAAATGATCCTCCTGGGGAAAACATGTGCAAGGCCCTGAGGCCCGGGAAAGGCTGACCAAGGCAAGGTGAATCATGATGTTCTAAGCTGAATCTTTTGCCCATCTCACAGAAGCAGGCAGGAAGCACCACCATTGATCAGCTTTATATGGCACCCACTGTATACAACAGACAGACAAAGACAGACAGACAGAGCACACACCACTTCTAAGCTGAACACTGCTCACCATCTAGAAGCACCTTGGATAAGCACATGAGACACTCTTGCATAGGAAAGATGTACTTTTTAAAGGAATGAAGAAGTATTTTGGCAAAACATCTACTTCCCTCCCAGGTCCTGGGTAAAGAGGGACCTCTAATTCTGAAGCTTCTACATATTGAAAATTATCCCCTTCTCAATGGCAGTATATACAGTAGCAAACCTTCCAAGTCTGTTGTCACAGCCCTCTAAATATATCTTGAATCTACTTTACAGATGGGCACACTTAGACTAAGAGACAGAAGGTGGCCTGGAGCAAGGGGACACTGGGGCTGGCTCAAGGGGAGGAGAAACAGGAGGTGTCTCTGCTCAGCCAAAGGCAAGGCCTCTGTCTATCTGGACTGGGAAGGAAAAGGCTCACATGGACAAAACTCCCTCTATCTTCTGGTCTGGGGAAGCAGTGGTTCCGCAGGCAAGGGAGGTTCCCACTGCTGCCTCTTAGGATGGTGAAGCCAAGGCAGTCCAGAACTCTTACTGGGCCTCGTAGGGACGCTCTCTGAGTGTGGAGATTGGGGGCTGTGGGTACACTGCTTCCATACCCTCTTGATACCTGCACATGAGCCTGGACCTCGAGTCCTTAGTTATTTTTAAAAGGGCAGGAGGGTTAGTTTAAGAGGGGATGAGACACAGGACAATCTTTCCACAGCCTCCCTCTGCTGGGGCTAGCAAGGGTCTCTTTCACCCTGTATCCTAGGGATATTTAAAGGCAGCTTTTATGAGACTCTATACTGTCTTTTTCTCTCTCTTTCTCTTTTTGTTTCTTTGTTTTAATTTATATAGATATATATATTCTTAAAAAAGCAATAGTCCTTTGGTCCCTAAACTCTAAGGAATGATATGATTTTGAAAGAAGTAAATCCGGGCTTCCCTGTGGAGAAGCCCTTGGCACCCCCAAGGCCCTCTGCTGGGTCCCCTAGCAGTCAATCCGCAGCCAGCCCTGGTTGCCCTGCCAGCCTGAGCTCTCTGCCCCAGGCGCAGAACAACCCACTTGAAAAGAACAATCCTTGAGTGGCCTGAGCCCCAGGCGCCAGCCTTGGGTCCGATCCACCTCCGTCTGCAGCTGCTCCTTCTGGAAGGGCTGCTCCAGCATTTCTGTGCTTTTCCTTTCCTTTCTTCTCACTCTTCAGTTTCTGTTGTGGGGCAATCATTGATAAGGAGAGAGGGGGAGGCAACAATCACTCTAGAGGGAAAGACAAGAGCCGCCTGCCCCTCAGTGACATCGCAGGTGAGTGGCCGGCCTCTCTTCCTAGCAGCAGACCCGGGCACTGAAGCCAGACCCTGGGTCCTAGGCAGATGACCCCAGCCAACACCCCTGCAGGGGGCTCCCGGGCCAGCTCACGTGAGGCAAGGTGGGCAGGGACAGCAAGCACATCTCTAAAGTTGCAGGCAGCCTCTAGGACCCATGGCCCTGCCTCAAACCTAGAACTTGTCATCTCTCTGCCCACCACCCACCAGGCCCCACAGACCTTGCCTTGTGAGTATATTTTGTTTTGTTTTGTTCGCTCTTTTTTTTAATATACTGGTGATTGAATCCAGGAGTGCCCTACCTCCAGGCTATACCCCCAGCCCTTTTTAATTTTTTATTTTGAAACTGGGTTTTACTAAGTCGTTGAGGGCTTTTCTGAGTTGCTGAGGCTGGCCTCAAACCTGCAGTTCTCCTGTCTCAGCCTCCTAAGTATTGAGGTTACAGGTGTGGGCCATTGCATCTGGTTTCTTGAGCATATTAGCTTCTCTCCCTCATCTCCACATTCACTGCTATTATCTCAGCCCTTATAACTCCTCTCCTCTCCCCTCCCTCTTCCTCCTCCTCCTCCTCCTCCTCCTCCTCCT
>PVJS01061514.1:0-10972 GCA_004027185.1 Glis glis | reverse complement strand
ACCGGGGATTGAATGCAGGGGTGTTCTACCTCCGTGCTATGCCCCCGGCCCTATTTTTTATACTTTATTTTGAAACCGGGTCTCACGAAGTTGCGGAGGACCTCGCTAAGGAGAGAGAGAGAGAGAGAGAGAGAGAGAGAGAGAGAGAGAGAGAGAGACAGGGAGGAAGGGAAGGAGAGAGAACACTGGGGAACCCGGATCCTCTGGTCTCCGCCTCCCAAAGTACTGGGATTACAAGCGTGTGCCACCAGGCCCGGCCCAGGGGCATTTCTCCAAGTTACACCCCCAGCCCTTTTTAGTTTTTAATTTGAAGCAGGGTCTCAGAAAGTTGCTGAGACTGGCTTCTAACCTGAGATCCTCCTGTTTCAGTCTCCCAGGTGTGTGCCACCACATCTGGTTCTAGTCATTTAAAAACTGGTAGGTCCATCCCTATGAACAGCAGCCCTGCTTCACACTTGACCAAATTATCTCTCTAAATTACAGACCCAGAGCCGGGCACAGTGGCTCATGCCTGTAATCCCAGTACTTGGGAGAATGAGACAGGAGGATCATAGGTTAGAGGTCAGCATCAGCAACTTAGAGAGGCCCTCAGCAACTTAGTGAGGCCCTGTTTCAAAATTAAAAATAAAATAGGGCTGGGGGTTAGCTTAGAGGTAGAACACCCTTGGGTTTCATTCATCTCCTCAGTAACACACACACACACACACACACACACACACACACACACAATAGCCCCTATCACGTCATTCCCCGTGCAGATCCTTCACTGGCTCCCAGCGACCTGGAAAGTGAAGTAATACTTGAATTATTTAGCAAGAGCTCTCTCTGTTTTCTAACCCTGTCTACTTTCCAGGCTCAGGCCCATCACTATTCAACTGACATCAGGGGTCCAGCCAACCTGAAAGATTTTCAGCTGCCCGGACGCATCCTGTCCTTACGTCATGGGCCTTTCCCCACGCTGAGAATGTCAACGCCCCACTGTGTCTGCACAGGGAACTTGCACTTGGAATCTTGAGGCTCCGCACGGCATGCTTCCTGGCCTGCTCCCCTGGCTCCCTCCCCAGGATCCCGCTCCATGTCTGGACGTGTTTCCAAGATAGCGCTTGCTCTGGGTGGTCCGTACAGGTGCTGCCGCTTGCCCTCTGCACCAGGATTCCTGGAGAACAGGGAGGCTTCTTCAGGATCATTTCCATACATCCTGCCACTCTGGCTGACCAAGTCAGAGGCTCAGCAAACTCTCTGGAAGTCAGACAATTGCTCTGCTTTGCCATGAACACTGCTGAGCTGAACTTGGCCACTTCCTCCCTAAGAAGGGAAGGATGTTTCCCCCAAATCAAATTAGGTCCCCCTGCAGGCCCACCCTCCTGCGCCCAGGCTCTAAGACAAGAGTGCAGGTCTCCTGCAGCCTAAGTAACTGCTGAACGGATGAATGAAGTCGTCGATAACCTTCGACTGTGTGCAGGACTGTGCAGTGCTGGGAAGGATATTTTTAAAAGTAAAGAAAACCACCTTTTTGACTGAGTCAGGATAGAATGGTTTGGTTACAAAGCGTTCTTTCTAAGGGGGCTTGCTCCTAATGAAACTCACGGTGAGTGGAGAGGATGCGCTGTTCCTCTGACCTTCCCGAAAGAACAGTTCAGACCCACAAACAAAGCCCGTGCTTGGTGGGAATAAGGGTGAACCTGTGCCTGCAACTGTGGGGAGGGCACACACGCGCGCACGCACACACACACACACACACACACACACGCACATGTGCAGGAATTACATAAAGCAGGAGCAGGGAAGCTGCCTGAGTTGTTTAACTGCAACGGGGGTAAATAAATCCCAGGGTCTCAGGGCACCGTAACTGGTGCAGCTTGAGGTCTCACTTGTGGCATGAGAGGGCCACTTTCTGGAGGTGGGCACCAGAAGACACAACTTTGGCCTTTGGTTGGGCACAAAGCCAGGCGTGGTGGTGCACATCTACAATCCCAGTACTTGGGAGGCTGAGACAGGAGGATCACAAGTTCGAGGCCAGCCTTAGCAACTTAGCGAGGCTCTCAACAACCTAGCAAGACCCTGTTTCAAAAAATAAAATAAAATAGGGCCGGTGGTGTAGCTTAGAGGCAGAATGCCCCGGGATTCAATTCCCAGTACCACACACACACAAAAATAAAAATAAAAGGGCTGGGGGTGCAGCTCAAAGGCAGAATGTCCCTGGGTTCCATTCCCAGTACCGCAAAATGGTGGGGGGGGGGAGACTAGGCACAAGCTCTCCATCTGCCTCCCGCCCAGACCATGGCAGCTAGAACCGGCCACTCAGCGGACTCCCAGGCTGAGGACAGTGGCCGGGGGCTCTTCTCAAGAATGGGCTGGGTTCCATCCAGGGGGATGTGCTAGCCCAGCACGTGCCCTCTTCAAGCAGTTTATTCTGCATGCCTTGCTGCCGCTACACATCCGACTCACCAAGTCTTACTTCAGGGTCTGAAGGGAGTCAAAACCCTCCAAGCTGCTTCACTGCCTCTAGAATGATACATGGCTCCCGGCACCCCCACACCTCCCCAAGGCCTTCTGTTCCCACAAACATGTCATTAGTGATCACCCACCACCTTCCTCTCCCAAGACCCCTAAGTATCTGGAAAAACCATCCTACATTTCCCACGGGACACACTACAACTTAACACGGTTTCCCACCTGGCGCCTGAGAACATGAGGTGCACGGGCTCTACGTGACGTCAGCACGTGGCCTGGGACCAGGCACCAGCCCATCTGTGTCCTGGTTTCTCCCTTTGTAAAATGGGAATAATGACATTACTATGTCCTGTATAATAACATTGCTGTAAGAATTAAATGAAGTCATACATACAATGCTGCAAAAACCTGGTGCACAATAAGAGCTCAATAATTGCTCAATCACTTGGACCCTGTTGAGTTTGGCACAATGCCCTGTGCATCAGAGGGACTGACATCTGGGTCCTCGTCTATAGTGAATAACAACTCAAACCTGACATGAACTGCCTACAAAACCAGGGGGGACGTAGGGGATCCGATGTGAAGGGGGAACTTTGCTCATTCTGTCTGTATCTCACCTCGGGAGACTTGATAACTATGTAGATTACTAACTAAGGAGACTTCTTTGTAATTTGGAACTCTTCAAAAATACATAAAACCTCTGCATATCCCAACAACACAACTTTATTTCCATGTTTCAGTACATATATTTAAAACTCACCCACACAGGCACACACGCCAACGTGAGGTTTGCGTGCCCACATATATCAAAACGTGGACACAGCCAGGTGTGGTGGTGCACACTGGTAATCCCAGTACTTGTGAGGCTGAGACAAGAGAATCACAATTTTGAGGCCAGCCTCAGCAGTTTAGCAAGACCCTCAGCAACTTAGCAAGACCATGTTTCAAAAGAAAAAATAAAAAAGGGTTGGGGGTGTAGCTCAGAGGTTGAGTGTCCCTGGGTTCAATCCCTAGTACAAAAGAAACACATACACACACTCACAAACACACACGGACACAAACAACTGTATTTTATCACAAATTTTTCTGCATGTAGTAAGTTTCTGCACATAGTAGGTTTAACGCATGATTAATGATATTTCATAACTTTATAGAGTTATGTCCCCATCACCACAACCCAGCTTTAGAACATTTTCATCATCCCAAATGGGCCCCTTGTACCCATCTGCAGCCAACCCCAGTTCTATCTTTTTTTTTTTTTTTTTTGCGGTACCGGGGATTGAACCCAGGGGCGTTCTACCTCCGCGCTACGCCCCCGGCCCTATTTTTATGCTTTATTTTGAAACCAGGTCTCATGAAGTTGCGGAGGGCCTCACTAGGGAGGGAGGGGAAGGGAGGGGGAGAGAGAGAGAGAGAGAGAGAGAGCTGAGGCTGGCCGCGAACCCGGATCCTCTGGTCTCTGCCTCCCAAAGTACTGGGATTACAAGCATGCGCCACCAAGCCCAGCCCAGTTCTATCTTTCAGCCTCTAGCAATGACTGGTCTGCTTTTTATCTCCATCTCATATATTTTATGTCTGGCTTATTTCCCTTGCAATGTTTTTGATTCATGTTGCAGCATGTATCAATATTCCTTTTTACTGCTGACTAGTATTTCATGAATGGACATACTACACTTTTTTTTTTTTTTTCAGTCTTGGGGATTAAACCCAGGGACATTCTACCTCCAAGCTACACCCTAAGCCCTATTTTTTATTCTTTATTTTGAAACAGGGTCTCACTAAGTTGTGGAGGGCCTCGCTAAGTAGCTGAGGCTGGCCACGAACCTGTGATCCTCCAGTCTCAGCCTCCCAAGTACTGGGATTACAAGCGTGTGCCACCACGCCCAGCTGACACACCACATTTTGCTTAGCCATTCCTCAGATGATGCACATTTGGATTCTTTCCACTGTTTGTCTGTTGATAATGTTGCTACAAGTATTCACAAACAAGCCATTCTTGAGAGCATATGTCCTTATCTATCTTGGGTGGATACCTAAGAGCAGAACTCCTGGATCATATGACAAGTTCATCTTCAACTTTGTTTTTTGTTTTTTTGGTACTGGAGATTGAACCTAGAAGCATTCTCCCTCTGAGCTATACTCCCACCCCTTTTTATTATTTTTTGTTTTTGAAACAGGGTCTCACTAGGTTGCTGAGAGCCTTGCTACATTGCTGAGGCTGTTCTTGAACCTGAGATCCTCCTGTCCTGCCACAGCCTCCCAAGTAAAGGGATTACAGACATGTGCCACCATGCCTGGCATTCATGTTCAACTTTTTAAGAAACCCAAACTTTGTAAATTACAAAGTATTTGCACTTGAACCTATTCTAATGTGTGATTTAGTTCCAGCAATCTCTAAGTTTCATGCCCCCCTTCCTATCTGTCACCTCCTACACAATTTTAACAAGGCTCACCCCATGTGTCAGTGCAGGGGGCCCAGCTAGGACCACATGTGCAGCAGAGCTATCACTATGTGGCATGCTGAGGACTGTCCTCCAAGAGAAACAGCTCAAAAGGGTGCAGCAATATCTTTGCAGCTTTTCTGCAAAACAGGGAACCCAGGTGTAGGTTTCTTAAGTTGGGAAACATAGACTCAACCTTCTAGAACTTTGTGAATCTTCCAATGAAGAAAGAAAAAATTTTAGATTGGTTACCAGCAGCAGCATTCTTAAATAGGATGGTAGCTCTTGTTCTACCCTGTTGTGGTCGTGTGAATGGGATTGCACAGGGCTTAGATGACAATGCCCGTGGCTTTCACGTTAATGAGACCTAGTTCCACACAACCTGCAGTACGTTTTAGTTGCTTCTCCAAGAATCTTCTGAATTACAGCTTTGCCACGAGCTCTTAGGGCTATCATGGATTCATAAGGAAGATGCAAAACTACTGGTCACTGTCTACTCTTACTTTGTTCCAGAATTCTCCAGAGCTGCTACACTCCCCTCCCCCTATGCCAGGACTTCCTGTCTCTATGAGTAATGAAGCTTTCTGTAGTCATACTAAAGGACTTCTGTCAGGAATTTCAGCATTAGAAACTAACCCTGAGAGGGAGCTTTTCTGCGTCACAGTGGAATTGCTATCACAGTCACCATAGGTGTGAAATAGTATCTCATTATGGTCTTGATTTGCATTTTTCTAATGAATAATGAAGTTAAACATTTGTTCATGAGCATACTAACCCCTCCCACACACACAACACATATATACCTTCTTTAGTGAAATATCTCTTCAAATCTTCTGCCCAGTTTTAAATTGAGTTGCTTGTTGTTTTCCTGTTATTGAGTTGAAAGAGTCCTTTATACATTCAAGACACAAGTCTTTTATCAGATATATGATTTGAAAATATTTTCTCCCAGTCTATGGCTTGTTTTTTTATATTCCTGTTGGTATACAACAAGGAGGATCCCTCCATACCCTACCATCATGCCCTTAGAGTTTTCTGCCTCCAGAACCCTAAGCCAAATAAATCTCTTCTCTTTGTAAATTATCAAGTCCCTGGTATTCTGTTATAGCAGCAGGAAACAGACTAACACAGTTAAATCTTTTTGCATGTAGAGACCCAATTTTGCCAGCATTATTTGTTGAAAAGACTATCTTCACTTCACAATCTGGAAATCTCACCTCTAAATGTGTTAATTAATTTAATTAATTTCATTGGAAAGACTCTGTCACACTCAATAACATCACATTTATATATATTAAAAAATCTTATCTGAAACATACACACTTGAAATTATCTCCAAGCAGCTGTTCTAGTCTGATTTTATTGCTTTCATAGTAAAAATAATAAAACAAATTCTTAAATGTGATACATGTAATGTATTCTTCAAAAAACCCTCTTAAGAAAAAATGGAGAAAAACTTACACAACATTCGAAACTTTGTAAAATATCAACAAATTTTCAGGTTGTCATGGATTTTTCTAAGCCAGTCTAAGGTTGGTGTACATGGGTACTGATATGCTATATAATAATAATAAAAAAGATGTTATATGGAGATTTTGCAGCTTAGAACATGCCACTTTTGTTTAACAGAATCTTCTAGCAGTAGCCCAGCATAAACCTCAGGAACACTATATTCTTGCTTTGGAGATATATATTTTTAATCATTATTTATCTAAAGTTAATTTCTATAAAAAGTTTCTACTGATCTGTGGTTTTTCAAAGAGTGTTAAAAAAAATTCCACAGAAGCAAAGATGTTAAGATTACCTGAA
Source organism: Glis glis (assembly GCA_004027185.1). Classification (NCBI taxonomy): domain Eukaryota; kingdom Metazoa; phylum Chordata; class Mammalia; order Rodentia; family Gliridae; genus Glis; species Glis glis. The sequence continues at coordinate 4,268 of PVJS01061514.1, read as the reverse complement.
GAGGTATATGGTCATTAATTTCTAAGTTTTTTTTTATTTAGAAAAGGGATTCTTCTAAAGACAAATATCACAAGACTTCACTCCTACTTATTCTAATTCTTTGTTAATATACATATATTCTAGACAGATGTGATGGTGCACGCTTGTAATCCCAGTACTTGGGAGGCTGAGACAGAAAAGTCGCAGGTTCAAGGCCAGCCTCAGCAACTTAGTGAGGCCCTCAGCAATTTAGTGAGACCCTATTTTTAAAAAAAAAATAGGGCTGGGGATGTAGCTCGGAGGTAGAATGCCCCTGGGTTCAATCCCCAGTAACACACACACACACACACACACACGGCTTAATTCATTTTCTTCCAATTATAACATTTTATTTTATTTACTAACACACAACTATATTCCAGACACAAGTCTTTGATCAGATTTATATATATATATATATATATTTATATTTATATTTATATTTATTTATATTTTATAGATTTATATATAGATTTATATATATATATAGTTTGAAAATATTTTCAATATTTTCTCCCATTCTATGGCTTTTTCTATATTCCTTTTTTTATATGCACACAACTATTAACTCAGGTTTTGTTATCACCAGTATTACCACGTAAATCTCACTATGTATCAATCTTTCATTGCAAAATGACAAAGTGCACCTCCAAAACCCTAGTACCATCATGAAGACAAGGCAACAAGACACACGTCCCAACTTGGCAGTGTTCCAGATTATAGTGGCATACAGCAGCAAGAGAGATGGACAGGCAAAGACCTCACAGAACTAGTCTGGCATGAATACTCTTCCCTGGACAGAGATGGCATAAACACTACCCCAAACAACAGGAGTGTGGGATGAATTCCCAAGTCAAAAATACAAAAATATGCCCATAAATTTAATGTGAAAATAGTAATGCTAGGCTGACAAATATTAACATGTAGGATATAGGCATCCTCTGGAAATAAGGAAGTACCAAGGATATAATAAAATACACACTGCAGCATTAAAAGGTACATTTCAGATATCAGGTTTGGAAATCACATATCATATTTCATAAATAAATAAGAAAATAATGGGATATAATCTCATAAATGAACATATGGAATATGAAGCCGGGCATGGTAGTGTACACCTGTAATTCTAATACGTGGGAGGCTGAGACAGGAAGACTGCAGGTTTGAGGCCAGCCTCAGGAAATTAGCAAGACTCTCAGCAACTTAGATCCTGTTTCAAAATAAAAAGGGCTGGGCTCGATCCCCAGTACCCACACACACACACGAAAAGGAATACGGATCTCTTCTCTAAAGAAGCATGGTAGGGAACCACTTACATTCCAACTAAGGCTTCAGCAGACAGTGAGATGAATCACTTGCAAAATTAATGATCCCTTTACCACCTCGATTTCATTGGATGCTATTGTTTAGAAATTATATTTTAAGGAATTTTCATGTACTCCACAAAACAAGATAACAAAATTATTTTACAATCATTGTAAAAGGACAGGTTGTGCCCTAGAAAATTATCTTCAGAAATAATTATAGCCATGGATATAAATGTTCCCAAGAATTATTGACTGATTATCTACAGCATGTACAAATCATTCTAAGTACTTCACACTTGATCTTAGCTAAAAGGCTGAGAAGCGATCATTCTAAGTACTTGGTAAAAAAGTGCACACACACACACACACACACGTATGCATCTATACATAATCTTAAAGTATAGAAAAGATGGATTTAGCTGCTCTGGACAGCTAGTTTCCTAAGTGTGTGCAGATAAATACACTACAGCAATAACCATCTTCTTAAGGACAAAAGAGGATACAGAGCAAGGTGACTGGAGCTAACAGCACTTCTGTCAAGTTTATCACAAAGCCTCAGCGCTCTTCAGAAGGCTTCTCTTTCTCCACCCAAATAAGAGGCTGCAGAACCTTTGCTTCCCGAAACCATACCCTTTAGACCAATGACTATAAAAAGGATCACTGCGCCTGGCAGAAAAGGTGATGTATTTATTTCCTTCTCTTCATACCCTTTCCTGGGTGCCGAGCCTCCTGTCTCATTATTTCTGCTCTTGTACCCAGTCCCCCCACGTGCTGGTGCTTCCCACCCCAGGAAGCCTCCCACAGGCAGCCAGGGCTTCTCTTCTTTCCATCCACCCTACTGCCTGTTGGCTCAAGGAATTGTCCATAAGGGGACAGCGAATTAACATACACAGCCACACAACATTAAGGCAACCTGGACTGACGTTGAAATGCTGCCACCTTCACTCTGACATATGTGTGCAAACGGTATTGTCTGCCGAAATGTTGCTTCCAAACTCATAAAAAGACACATCCCAAACGGGGTGTGGTGGCACAAGCCTGTAATCCCAGTACTTGGGAGGCTAAGACAGGAGGACCACAGGTTCAAGGCCAGTTTCAGCAACTTAATGAGATCCTCAGCAACATAGCAAGACCCTGTTTCAAAATAAAAAATACAATAGGACTTGGGATCTAGCTTGGAGGTAGAATGCCTCTGGGTTCAATCCCTAGTACCAAAAAAAAAAAAAAGACACATCCCAGCCTCTATTTACAGAAGTATGGCTAAGTAAGTATTGCCTGCCTTCTGTCTGAGGGTGGGTTCCGTATCTGTGGATTCAACCAACCCTGGAGAAAAAAATGGTGTCTGCACAGAACATGACCAGATTTTTTCATGTTACTATTCCTTGAGCAAAACAGTACAACACCTATTTACATAGCATTTACATTTTGTTACATGTTATAAGTAATGGAAAAAGGACCTAAAGAATATGAGGGGTATATGGAAACCCAACACCTTTTTATGTAAGGTGCTTGAGCATTTTGGTATTCACAGGCTTCCAGGAACCCACCCCCATGGTCTGTGAGGGACACGAGAGTCCACCTCCAGCACCTCAGAAATGACACGCGGGTCATCCAGAGACCGTTTCTTCAGGAGCTCCTGCCCTACTCATCCACCCACCTTGCACAGGGAAGAGAGCAGCAGGATGTCGCCCCAGGTCCTTCAAGCTCCCCTGGATCTTCTGTCCTCATGTCAGTGAGTCCCTAGGCACCCAGCAGTGACCGCAGCCCATGCTCTGAAGCTCTCTCTGGGTCTACTACCCCGACATGTGTGTGCACCCTACAGCTTTCCCAGAGCAGGGCAGCCAAGGGGGGGACGCGGAGTCAGAGGATGAAGGCGGAAAACTGCCCAGCTGGGGGCTACAACGAAACCCACATCCACGCAAGTGACGTCAGGAGAGAAAGGGAAGAGAAACCCTCTGTGCCTTCCAAGAGAGCCTGCGATTAAGACAGAACGAGGAAGGAGGAAAGAGGCGGCGTGCGAGGTGTCCACTCTCATTTCAGAGGATTTCAGAAACCACCTCGACTTTACAGTGTTCTGCATCTTAAAAATCACACTGGGTTCCTCAGAGACTGCGAATGGAGCTACGATGTGACCCCGCCATACCACTCCCGGGGACCTTCTCAGGGAATTGAAGTCAGAATACGATAGGGATACAGGCACATCTACACTTAGAGCAGCACAATTCACAACAAACAACGGGACCAGCCTAGGTGTCCATCAACAGATGAATGGTTTACGAAATTGTGGGATGTATACACAATGGAATTCTACTCGGCCATAAAGAAGAATAAGCCTATGTCATTTGCAGGAAAATGGATGACACTGGAGACTATTATGCAGAGTGAGATTAGCCAGTCTCAGAAAGTGCAGGATCATATGTTTTCTCATATATGGAAGCTAGAAAGAAACTGGGATGTAAGAGTGACCCCAGATAAAGGAGGAGAGACCCCCGTGCAGTGATGGAGGTGGTGGGGATGGGGAGGGGGACGTGATGAAGGAAATGCTTCAATTGACGCTCTGTACATATAGAAAATTGTCAAGACCAATCTGGATGTCACGTACAGGGAAGGGGAGGGAGTGGGTGGGAGCTGGGAGACGCTCACCGAGCGCTGCGTGCACGTATGTCCTTATCACTCTGAACTTCACTATGATATGTAAGTACAATGCACCAATAAAAATAAATTTTTAAAAAATCACACTGGGGGGGGATAGGATCCAAGATGGCGTCCAAGGGAGACACCACGCTATGATCTCTCTGAGACGCACACCTCATTCGCTGTGAAAGCAACCTCTCCACAGATGAAAAGCAACACAAACTTGAAATAAACAACGAAAAGTTTGAAACGCGACGAAATCAGAGCCAGAAGACAAAACAGAGGAAAGTAAAAAGCGCCAAACGCCTT
>PVJS01061513.1:0-10971 GCA_004027185.1 Glis glis | reverse complement strand
AAAAAAAAAAAAAAAAAAAAAAAAAAACTAATGGCAAGCCAGGCATGGTTGCACATGCTGTGATCCCAGTGCTTGGAAAGCTGAGACAGAAAGATCGCAGGTTCAAGGCCAATGAGTGGTAACTTAGCAAGACCCTGTTTCAAAATAAAAAATAAAATAGGACTGGGCATGGTGGCACATGCCTGTAATCCCAGTACTTGAGGGGCTGAGACAGGAGGACAGCAGGTTCGAGACCAGCCTCAGCAACTTAGCGAGCCCCTGTTTAAACATAAAAAATAAAAAGAGCTGGGGGTGCTTCCCAGAGGTAGAACGCCCCTGGGTTCAATCTCCAGTACCACAAACAGAATAAAACAGAACAAAACAAATGGCAGCACCAGCGTGCTGGGTTCGCAGAGTACCTAGGTCAGCCCCCGCGAGTCAGGAGGAGAAAGGCAGGCGCACAGCAGCTCTTGGAAGCGAGCAGTGTGGCGGTGGGAGAACGGCAGGGGCATCTGAGGGAGGGGTTGGTGGCCTCGCATCTGTCTACAGACAACAGCTTGAGGAATTCTTGGGTTTTTTTCCCACTGAGGTTTTTATATCTTAGATTGTCTTGTCTCTAGACTTCTGTTACTGAAAAGACAATAACTGCTGGATTCCCTTTCACATGATCTACTTGTTTAACTTGTTTACTTGGAGTTTTTTTCTTTTTCCCTTCTGCACATGTGTTCAGATGTTTCCAGGCTGTAGACACCCCGTGGTTCCTCTCTTTGGTTGCTAATTGTGCATGAGACCCTGGGAGCGCCTGCTTTCTTCTCTCAGGTCTTTCCATGCTGGGAGGGTTTTCTTTCTTCCATCATTTGAATCTTTTGTTCAAGGCAGCTTCCTCCAGAACTCTAACTCACAGATGCGTCTCTTCTCCAGATGACAGTTTGTCCATGGGTTCCCAAGCAGCAGGAGGGTGTGGTGCTAAGAGCATGGGCTCTGGAACCAGGCTGTCTGGGTTCAAATCCTGGCTCTGCCCGCCACTAGCTCAGTGATCTTGGGCAAGTTATTAGCTCCTAAGTGTCTCAGTTTCCCCATCTGTAAGCTGGGGGCAATAATAGTCTCTACTACTAAGGACTATGGCAAGGTTAAACGAGCTGCGGTATATAAAGTGCTTAGGATGACTGGTGTCCAGTGTGTGTCTCCTGCTGTCTGCTGCTTTTGTTGTTACTGTTCTCTCCACTATTTAAGGAGAAATAGTGGGAGAGATGACCTCTTTCTTTTTTTTTTTTTTTTTTTTTTGCGGTACCGGGGATTGAACCCAGGGGCGTTCTACCTCCGCGCTATGCCCCGGCCCTAATTTTTATACTTTATTTTGAAACCGGGTCTCACAAAGTTGCGGAGGGCCTCACTAAGGAGAGAGAGAGACACACACAGGGAGAGAGAGAGCGAGAGAGCGAGAGAGCTGAGGCTGGCCGCGAACCCGGATCCTCCGGTCTCCGCCTCCCAAAGTACTGGGATTACAAGCGTGCGCCACCAAGCCCGGCTCCTCTTTCTGATTGTCATTTGGATGATACAAATAAGTGATAGATTTATAGGGTGTTGGAATTTTACTTGATGAACTGGAAGTAGGCAAATCCTGGAATTAGGTCATATTCCCTCAAGTTTTTAAGGAGTTTCGCAATGAACAATTTTAACCTTGGTCTAGATATGGCATCCAGAGTTGCAGATGTCCACTGTGTGACATCACCATGGCAGTGTTCAATTGATATTCCTTATGAACAAGGCCATAGCATTTTATTTCCATCTTACAGAAGAGCTCTTCCAATTTTTTTTTTTGTCCTCATAGCTGCCCAATCATCTCACCTGCAAACAACACTTTTAACTTTCCACACAATGTATGTGTCTATCTTATTTCAAAAATTCAAAGCAGCTATGCCAGCCCATATCCCCTTTTTTGACATTTGGCTTAGACTAGGTGAATTATATAATTTTGTCTTATCTACATGCCCATTATTGTCTTTTGTTACTTGTATTTTTTTTTAGGAATAAATGTTATCCATTGATTTTCTTGTATCCATTAAAGGGCTCATTACATTTTTCTTTCTTGATTTTGTGTCATATTTATCTTGAACTATCATTCCATTCTGGGCCTAATCCTTGTCAGTTTGGTTATTCTATTATCATTATATTTTTGCCAATCACTAAAACTTTTTAAATCTATATTTATTCTTAGTATCTGTGGCAGGGTTTTATTTTATCTTACTGGGTTTTTTTATGCAACATACCCTTTGTAAAATGTTCAAATATTTGATAGGCTAAATAAAGAATAATATTCATCTGATAATCCTGTTCTTTACAGAGTAATTAATGATGGGTTTATGATGAAACTTTCCAGATTTTTCTATATATTCATATATAGTTTTCTCTTCCTCTCTCATTCATATCTCTCTTATTCTCTCTCCCTCATCCTCCTCCTCCTCCTCTCTCTCTCTCTCTCTCTCTGTCTTTCTCTATGATTTTCTTTCTCCCTCTGTCTCTGGCTTCCTTTCTCTTTATCTTACCAAAAATGGAATCATACAAAGTCCTAAAACTTCATTTTTTCACTTAATAGTATATCTTCTTATGTCTATGCACACATACCTGCTTCGTTCTATATACTTCATTCTTTGTAACATCTGTAGGGTATTCCATGGTGTGGAGTGATCATAATTTATTTAGCCAGTCCCACTGATGGATGTTTAACTTATTCCCATTGTGTATGTATGTGTGTGGGAGGGGGGGATCGGGGATTGAACCCAGGGGCATTCTACTAGCTCTTAGCTACACCCCCAGTACTTTTTATTTTGAAACAGGGTCTCACTAGATTGTTAAGAGTCTTGCTACATTGCTGGGGCTGTCCTCGAACCTGTGATCCTCCTATCTCAGCCTCCCAAGTACTGGGATTACAGGCATGTACCACCACACCCAGCTTTATTCCCACCTTTTTTTGTTAACACTGTATTAAACATCTTGGTACATGTTTGCATGTATTGTATAGGATAGATTACTAAAAATGGAATTATAGATTTGAGATGATAAAAAGAATTGAGGTTTTTAGCTTGTGAGCCCCTATAGTTGTATGCAAAATGTGACATGTATTATATATTATGCATTTTCTTAGAGTGAGATTCAATAGATCAGATTCACAAAAAATGTTGCTGGCCTAAAAAAAAAGGGAAAAAAATTACCAACACACAAAATTAAGCAATTTGACTGAAGTTTATGGCAGGAATGAGATTTAAGCTCCTGGCACCTTATTCCAATGGGAGTAAGTGAGGAAAAAAGGTTCAGGTAGAATATATATCAAACTACAGTGCCAGTCTCTGAAGACAGGATTGTGAGAGGTCCACAATGATAGTTTTACAATGATGATGTGTTATTTTTATAAGCAGAAGAAAATGGAAACTCACTGAACAAATAAAAAAGTAATAAAGTGCTTGTGTGACAGAAATAGTGAGTGGAAACAAATGAACTAATCTCTTTAAGGAGAGTAAGCAGGTTCGTGAATGAGGGAGCCAGTAGTCTTTAGGAAACCTTTGCTAGAATTTGCAGTCTCACGTAAACTAACCTCAGCATATTTATTTAGTATAAAGGAAAAGGTACTTTATGGTAGAAAAACCATCTTACCAAGTGATCAAAGCTAACATCACCAACAATAGGACATCAATATAACGAACCCCAAGATATACACTAAGAAGAACACAACTTCATTTCTGTGGTACTGTTGCCAAAAATTCATAATCTCAGTGTAACTGTAAGAAAACATAAGGCAGACCCCAATCAAGGGTCAGTCAACAAAGCAACTGATTAATACTCTTAAAAATTGTGTCTAGAACATGAGTGACAAGAAAATACCAAGGAATTATCAGAGACTTCAGGAGACTAAGAGAAATGACAACCAAATACACTGGGATCCTGGAATAGAAAAGGACATTAGTAGGAAAAACTGGTGCAATTCAAATAACGTTTTGGTTTAGTTAATAGTATCATACCAATGTCAATGTCCTGGTTCTGTTAAATATACTGTGGTTATGTAAGATGCTAACATTAGGGGAAGCTGGGTCAGGAATGTATGAAAAGTCTCTGGACAATTTTTGTAACTTTTCCAAATCTAAAATTAGGTCAAAATAAATTTAAAAAATAAACCTCAACAAGATTCCTTATAAAACTTGTCTATTCTGTCTCATTTTTCTTTTTAGTAAAAAGCCATCATGGGGTTAGAGGAGCTTTTTGGTCCTTGATAAAAAACCGGCTTAAGAATATGAAAAAAATCTTAGTGTTAAATCCTATTCTCTGGGCTGGGCATCGTGGCACCCTCTTGTAACCCAACTCCCAGTAGTTGGGAGGCTGAGACAGGAGGAACACAGGTTCAAAGCCAACCTCAGGGCGGGGCGTGGTGGCGCACGCTTGTAATCCCAGTACTTGGGAGGTGGAGACCGAAGGATCGGGGTTCACAGCCAGCCTCAGCTACTTAGTGAGGCCCTCCACAACTTAGTGAGACCCAGTTTCAAAATAAAGGGTAAAAAAGAGGGCCGGGGGTGTAGCTCGGAGGTAAAACGCCCCTGGGTTCAATCCCTGGTACCGCAAAAACAAAAACAAAAACAAAAACAAAAACAAAAACAAAGACAAAAAAAACAAAGCCAACCTCAGCAATTTAGTGAGACCCTGTTTCCAAATAAAAAATAAAATAGGGCTGGGTGTGTAGCTCAGAGGTAGAATGTCCCTGGGTTCAATTCCCAGTACCACACACACACACACACACACACACACACACACACTCAAAATCCTCTGACTCGATAAATGATGTCCTTCTACAGAGTTGCCTCTAGGCTCAGTCCTCCTTCTACAGAGTTGCCTCTAGGCTCATTTTCTAAACCTTTTAAAGTATCCAGTACTGAAAAGCCATGCTGATGGGAGATTTTCTTGAAAAATTTATGAGGCCAAATGAATAGAAAATTAGTCATTGCAAGCACTTAAGGGAGACAAAGTTCTAAACCAGACTTATACATGGGTCCCAAGATATCACTTAGTGCCACAGAGTTCTCTGAAGATATCACCTCAGTGTTTGCTGCTGCAGCTAAATGGCCTGAAAATTGGTGCACATCCATGGCTGTGGTCTTCTGGAGGAATAGGTAGATGAAGGCCCCTCCATTGTCATTGGGAAGTCACTATGGTAAAGCACTCTACACAGAAAAATCTTGAAAATTGGGGGTTTAGACAGGCATGGTGGCACACATTTGTAATCCCAGTACTTGGGAGGCTGAGACAGGAGGATTGCAGGTTTGCAGCCGGCCTCAGTAACTTAGTGAGGCCCTCTGCACCTTAGTGAGACTGTTTCAAAATAAAAAATAAAATAGGGCTGGGGGTTTAGTTTGGAGGTAGAATGCCCCTGGATTCATTCCCCAGTACCACAAAAATAAAATAATAAAATAAAACAGGGCTGGGGGTATAGCTCAGAGGCAGAATACCCCTGGGTTCCACCCCCAGTACCACACACAAAAAAATAGGCCTGGGGGTGTAGCTCAGAGGTAGAATCCCCCTGGGTTCAATCCCCAGTTATGCACGTGCACGTGTACACACACACACACACACACACACACACACACACACACACAGGGAGGAGAAAGGCTGGGAGTTTATAACATGTTTAGCTGAAGACAGGGAGACTGGGGGAGAGGGTTGCAGAGTCCAGGGCTCTGTCAGAGGACATCTGGCTCTGTCTGCAGGAGGGGAGATGCCACGTTGGCCGAGGCAGACAGTCTGGTTGCTGCACAGCTGGGCATGCTCACTACATAGGTTGAAGATCTCCTCAGGACCGCTGTGTGTTCTTCAGGCAGCAGCCTGATTAGGGATTTTGTTCCCTGATGCTCTGATATTAGGAAAGGACAGCTCTGGGTGAAGGACAGGAACAGTGAGGCTCCTGAAAGGCCCCTCTAGAAATGAGGAAAAAATCTAGTTTTTCTCCAGAGTTTGGTTGGTATCGAGCCAGTTCTACCCCACCCAATGCAGAGTTGAGTAATCTGATAGTGAACTGTAAAGAACAGACTCCTGAACTTATGAAGCTAGCAGCTAGATTTATCCAGTCAACAAGAATTTTTTGTGAGCAACCATTACATGCCAGGCCCTGCAATCTTCCTGTCTCAGCTGCTCAAGTACTGGCATGCTCAAGTATGAGCATGCACTACTATACCCAGCTTATTTATATTTTGGTACAGGGATTGAGCCCAGGGGCATTATACCTCTGAGCTATACCCTCACCCCTTTCTATTTTGAAACAAGGTCTCTCTAAGTTACTGAGGGTTTCACTAAGTTGCTGAGACTGGCCTTGAACCAGCAATCCTCCTGTCTCAGCCTCCCAAGCATTGGGATTAGAGGTGTGCATCATCACACCCAGTTAAAATTTTAAACAAGTTATTATAACTATTTTAATTTCCTTGCAATAGTGTTGAAAAGGTGTTTTCATGTGTAGTTAACATGCTTAATTTATATATTTTTGAAGCAGCACTTAGTGGTACTTAGTCATGAAACCTGCTCCTGTTCTGACCGCTCCCCTCAGGCTGTGATGTTGAAGACATTTTGGTAAGGCTTGGTGGGTTTTCTCAGTGCAATGGCAGTCAGAACTGTTTACCAAGGCACAGAGTGCTCCGAGAGACACAGTATGGCCACCTGGCAGTGTCCAGAAAAGCACCAACTTTTCTTTGCTGCTGCATGGACACTTCTCCTTGTCTGAATTTAATCTCTTGGATCAGAGTCCAAGTTGTAACCTCAAAGCAGTGAACCAACTAGAGTGGTGCTAACTAACCCAGTTCCACAACACTGTTAGCAAACTCTTCCTTGGCCCTACCTCCGGAGGCTCTGGGCATCCATCCATCCATCCATCCATCTATCCATCCATCCATCCATCCATCCATCCATCCGTCTGTCTGTCTGTCTATCATCTATCTATCATCTATCTATCATCTATCTATCGTTGAACCCAGTGGTATTCTGCCTCTGAGCTACACCCCTAGCCCTTTTATTTTTTATTTTGAAACAAGGTGTTGCTAAGTTGCTAAGGGTCTTGCTAAGTTGCTGAGACTGACCTAAAACCTGTGATCCTCCTGTCTCAGCTTCCCAAGTACTGGGATTACAGGTGTGTGCCACAATGCCCGGCCTCTGAGCTTTTTTATTAGTTCAAGCACATCCTCATGCCTTAAGTTGGTAAAATGGCTATGGTTATGAGTCTTTAGTTTTTCTGTATAAACAGTACAGTGGATAAATGATTAATAGTATTTCTTATTTATCAGATAGAAAAACCAAGGATAAGTTATTGGTTGATGTAATTAATTTGCAAGACTCAGCTCTGCAAATCCAGTGAAATGTATGAATAGATGATTGTTTTTTCAAGTGCTTTTGCAGAATGAAGTCTATCTCTATCAGCCAAGCTTTCTACCATCTGATTCTGATCCCTTTTCAGACATGAATCTTCCAACCTGACCTACCTTTTGTTAAACTCTAATAGGCTGTACCATGACCTTCCACATTATTGAGGCTTCTCCCCATCCTTCTCTACCTCCAAATCCCAGTTCATCAAATACCACCTTCCCCTTGAAGCTTTCTTTGGCCTTCCTCAGTCTTACTATCAGTCTCTGCCTCAACTATCCCAAGCCCATTGTCCTGCCTCTCCTGCAGCACACATCACAGTTCACCTTGTGATGACTCTGTTGGCATGGCCTTCTCCACTCTTGGATTACCAACTCCTTCCAAGGACGGATGCATTCATATTTATGTCCTCTGAGTACCCAGCATAGTGAGTTTGTTAACATGGAGTGCTTATATTGTTGCAGCCATTGTCCAAGCACTTTATCTATATAATTGCATTCTATTGTCACAGTAACCCTATGAAAGTGACACTTATCCGTGTTTTACAAATTAAGAAGCTGAGGAACAGAAAAGTTAAAGATTTTGCCCAAAGCTATAACGATAGTAAGTGGTGGATCTTGGCTTTGAAGCCAGTCAGTCAGGAATCAGGGTGTCCAACACTACTGATACTGGAATGATATGCTGTAATGTTCATGCTCCTCATTATATACAATACCTGTACATTAGCAGCTAGCATTTCTTGAACACCAGCTAGATGGCAGGCCTGGGCTAAGTGTTATATATTATCTTGCTTAGTCCTCACACAAATCTCAAGAAGCACATGGCAATTATTACTTCATAGATGAGGAAATTGAGGTTCGAGGTGTTGGAGTTAAGCAACTTGTACTAGGCCATGTCACAGTGTGGGGTCAAGTAAGTGTTTATAGGTGAATGAGGAAACAGATGAGTAGCTATAGAAAGAGGGTTCAAGAAGAGAACTAATTTGTATTGAGTGCCTTCCATTTTTCAGTAATAATTTTGCCCCAATACTTTATTATGAACATTTTCAAACATATCGCAAAGTTGAAAGAATATTGCAGTGAGCAACCATGTACCCACCACCAGGTTTCAACCATTAATATTTCATTGCATGTACTGCCTATCCCTCTAACCATCTATCCATTGTACTTTTGATGCAGCCCCCCATCAGTATTTTAGCATGCATATCACTAAGTAGAAGTCATTATTTTTAAAGGTTTTTTTAGGTAAGATTTGTGCATTTTATTGTTAATTTTTTTTTTTTTTGCGGTACTTGAGATTGAACCCAGGGGCATTCTACCTCCGAGCTCCACCCCCAGCCCTATTTCTTATTCTTTATTTTGAAACAGGGTCTTACTAAGTTGCAGAGGGCCTCACTAAGTAGCTGAGGCTAGCCATGAAAACGGATCCTCTGGTCTCAGCCTCCCAAGTACTGTGATTACAAGCATACGCCACCATGCCCAGCTTCATTGTTAAATTTTATCTGTACATTTGCCTGATTTGGGCAAAGGCATGTACCTATGTAACTCAGATTTCTACCAAGATGATACCATTACTCAGAAAGGTGCCTTGTTCCCCTCCCTGGTCAGTGCCCCTCCTACTTCCAAAGAAGTATGTTCTATCTTTGTATTTTATAGTTACATGCTATCTTGTTCTAAAAGAATTCAAGGTGACTCACTCAGGTCCAAAAATACAGTAAGAAAACAAATGAGAAATAAGCAGAAAAAAGAAACCAAGAAGAAATATTAAGTGGTATAGGAGAGTACCTGTGATATTCCAAGAACTTTAACAAGTAACATATTACGCAATCCTCAGAAGAGGTATGCATAATTATTTCCATTTTATAAGTGGAGAGGCTACAAAGTTGTGTAGCTAATAAATAACAAGGACACTTTGACTCCAAAGTCCATAGTTCTCCCACTTCAGCCCCCAAAAGCAAGACAACAGGTAAAATAAAATCTTAAAATTTTAAAATGTTAATGTGGTTTCAAATAATAGGTGCTCAAGTATTTGTAAAATTGTGTTATTTTGTAAGTGGTTTGGCCATGGGAGATGGCGAGGGTGGAGGCATTACGATAGAACTATAGTCCTGGCAAAGCACCTTAAAGTTAAAGTTGGTTTTGAGTTGCCCTGTCTGGTGTTACAGATGGGATTCTATATCTTCAGCTATAGAAAAAGGCAAGTTTTATAGGACTGGGGATGAGTGAGAAGTCTTGAAGTGGTCCTATTGCCTGCTAAATAGGGTCCTAGCAACATCAACAAGGAAACATACATGAAAGAATCTTGGTCAGAGCTTTCAGTTTTTTCTTTAATATGGTTCATTTTTAGTTGTGCTAACAAAGAGTAAAAGTAATACTTGATAAAAAAATTATAAATCTCTAATAGGGACTCTTAGAAATCTGCTACCTCTGCATTCCATGTTGTCCTTAATAATCATAGATTGGATATATAAAGAGAAAATGAAGAAGAATTGAGGATTACTTTGAAATTTCTTACTTGAAATGCCATAAAAAGGGTTGATTGAACCTGTTATAGAATAGAAAGATTCTCACAGGGCCCCTGCATGAAGTTGAGAGGCTTTGAAAAAGAAAAGAAGATGGACATGTTACAGTGATACCTACATAGGACTGAAGAATTTTTTCTGAATTATGGCTCCCAGCATGGTGATATGACACCTGTATTTGGCTCTGTTGAGCCGGGGGCACCACGACATGCTTGTGTGGTTTGGGGTGACGGAGTGAGGAAACACAAGAACCACTCAGTGGCCATACCTGTGGAGACCTGGAGCCACAGTGACTCTGGAGACCACCAGAAGTGAGGCAGGTGTCCAAGAGACTGGCTCTGCTGTCTGCACTCGCCTCCCCCACCCGTCTCTCTCCACGCCACTGCACTCCCCAGGTGCCATTCCCCACTCCCTGGACCTCTTGCCCAAAGCTTGCAAAAAGGATATTTCCTGGTCTTTCAGGCCTTCTGCCCTGTGCCTCTCCTCTACTGGAGGGCAAGGGCTGGGTGGAGAGCGAACTTAGCAGCAGAAAGATCCACACCAATGATGATACTAACAATAAGGCAGCAGCACAGTTGTCTTTAGTGGACTGCTTTAATTAAAGAAAAAATTAAAAAGAACATTTTCTGATTATAAAAGCCATTCTTTCGTATGGCAGATGATCTGAAAAATATCAGGAATCATAATGAAGATAATTGAGGTTCCCATTAGTAATATCTTGATAGTATTCCTTTTAGCCATTTATTTAGAATTGCTTACAAAAAGTGTGAAGCCATGCTATATATACATTTTGTATCTTGCCTATAGAATATCTGTTTACTTGTTTATCATGTCTTGTTAAATATAAATTCCTATGTCATTAAGAACGGGGAGGGAACGGGGTGGGATTTGAGGGAGGGCAAATCGGGCAATGTGTGCATGTATGACTCTTATAGCCTAACACTTATTAAATGTATAATTACAATGCACCAATAAACAAAAAAAAAAGAATTACTCATAAGCATCATTGTAAATAGGTGTTGATAGTCTATTATATGAACCACTCTACTTAGTTTACCTACTTTGTTAATTTTTTTTTTTTTTTT
>PVJS01061512.1:0-10974 GCA_004027185.1 Glis glis | reverse complement strand
GGGGAGAGAGAGAGAGAGAGAGAGAGAGAGAGACAGGGAGAGAGAGAAAGAGATAGACAGGGAGGGAGAGAGAGAGAGAAAAAACGCTCACGCGCGCTGAGGCTAGCCATGAACCTGGATCCTCCGGTCTCCGCCTCCCAAAGTACTAGGATTACAAGCATGCGCCACCACGCCCGGCTTTCTTTTTTATTCTGAAACAGGGTTTCACTAAAATACGAAGGCTGGCCTCACACCTGCCATCCTCCTGTCTCAGCCTCCCAAATACTGGGATTACAGGCATGTGCCACCTCACCTTTTATTTATGGTTCAGTGTCATGATTATGACTATTGGTTATCTTTTCCTGTAAACTTGGGATGCCTCTAGGGGCATATGGTCTAAGGGACTGTCTGTACTTCTGTTACCAAATGGTCCCAGATTGCTAAGCTTTTTGAGTTATTTTCCCTTGATATCAAGTTATTCATCATTATTAATCAGCATTGCATTGTGCCAACTCTTTCAATAAACCATCATCACCTAATTTTTTTTTCTTTTTTTTTGCGGTACTGGGGATTGAACCCAGGGGCATTCTACCTCTGCGCTACACCCCCGGCCCTATTTTTTATACTTTATTTTGAAACCGGGTTTCACGAAGTTGCGGAGGGCCTCACTAAGTAGAGAGAGAGAGAGAGACAGGGAGAGAGACAGAAAGAGAGAGAGAGAGCTTAGGCTGGCCACGAACCCGGATCCTCCGGTCTCCGCCTCCCAAAGTACTGGGATTACAAGTGTGTGCCACCATGCCCGACCTAATTTTCTTTTTAAATCTGTTGTGGGATGTGAATTGGTGGACCATAATTATTAGATTTTTGTCAACATAATCAAATGAGGGCCTCTCCAACAGAAAGGTCATGAATAACTATTTATTTATTATTTTATTGTGGTACTAGGGATTGAACCCAGGAGCATGAATAACTATTTATTTTATTGTGGTACTAGGGATTGAACCCAGAAGCACTCTGCCACTGAGCTACACCCTCAGCCCTTTTTATTTATTTATTTATTTATTTTTTGCGGTACCGGGGATTGAACCCAGGGACCCAGGGCATTCTACCTCCGGGCTACACCCCCAGCCCTATTTTTTATTCTTTATTTTGAAACAGGGTCTCACTAAGTTGCAGAGGGCCTCATTCAGTAGCTGAGGCTGGCCGCGAACCCAGATCCTCCAGTCTCAGCCTCCCAAGTACTGGGATTACAAGTGTGCGCCACCACGCCCGGCTAGCCCTTTTTATTTTGAGACAGGGTCTCACTAGGTTGCCCAAACTGGTCTTGAATTTGCAATCTTCCTGTTTCAGCCTCCCAAATACTGGGAATAAAGGCATGTGCCACTGCACCCGGCTGTGACAGCTCTTTTAGTAGCTTACAGACCCCTTTCCATTTACTGTGAGTTGTCAGCTGGAAAGAGAAAGAAGAATTTGTAGAACTTTCACCTATGGAAAAGTGCGGTATTACTTCATGTAAGTTACTTACCAGTTTTGTCTTTTTCTTCTGGGCTTTCTCCTTTGTTTCCTCAACTAATTTGTCACTTTTTCAACCTGTAGATGACATGGATAATCATCAGAGCAAAGTTCTCTCTCTCTGGTGTCAGTATGCCTATTTTTATTGTTATCTCTTTCTACATTTCTGTTCCCAATCTGTTCAGGCTTTGGAAACCAGGCTCATCTTCTAACCTATAAATAGTCTAATGAGCCGGGCGTGGTGGCGCATGCTTGTAATCCCAGTACTTTGGGAGGCGGAGACCGGAGGATCCAGGTTCGCGGCCAGCCTCAGGTCTCTCTCTCTCTCTCTCCATCTCCCTCTCTCTCTGTCTCTCTCTACTTAGTGAGGCCCTCCGCAACTTCGTGAGACCCGGGTTTCAAAAATAAAGCATAAAAAAAATAGGGCCGGGGGCGTAGCGCGGAGGTAGAACGCCCCTGCGTTCAATCCCCGGTACCGCAAAAAAAAAAAAAAAATGTCTAATGATCTTTGACTCTTTCTCCTCTTCCATGCTTTATTCTTGTTGTTCAAATTATAACCTTGGCCACTCTTTCCACTCGATCAGCTCATTTATTAAGTCATCAACAGCAACAGAAGCAAGTCACATTCCCTGTAAAGGCTACTGTGTGTGTGAGCACAAATGTATATATGTAAATGAAAGGGTAGTGACTAAAGAGTTAATTCAAAAGTAAAGTGCATAAAATCTAGTTCATGCATGTTGTGAGATGTTTTGGGACTGCTAGAACTCAAATCCTTTGTTGTTCTACAGTGTAATCAATGAATAGCTACTTATTATTACATGTATGAGTATGAGGTTAAAAGGGACCAAGACAACATGAATTGAAAACAGAGACTCAAACAGATAATCCTTTTCTTTTTTGGTACTGGAGATTGAACCCAGGAATGTTCTACCACTGAGCTACATCCCCAGTCTTTTAAAAAATTTTATTTTAAGCCGAGCATGGTGGCGCACACTTGTAATCCCAGCTGAGACCGGAGGATCCGGGTTCGTGGCCAGCCTCAGCTACTTAGTGAGGCCCTCCGCAACTTCGTGAGACCCGGTTTCAAAATAAAGTATAAAAAATAGGGCCGGGGGTGTAGCGTGGAGGGTAGAACGCCCCTGGGTTCAATCCCCGGTACCGCAAAAAAAAAAAAATTTATTTTAGCTGGGCGTGGTGGCACATGCTTGTAATTCCAGTACTTGGGAGGCTGAGACAGAAGAATAGCAGGTTCGCAACCAACCTCAGTCACTTAGTGAGGCCCTCCGCAACTTAGTGAGACCATATTTCAAAATAAAGAATAAAAAATAGGGCTGAGGGTATAGCTCAGAGGTAGAATGCCCCTGGGTTCAATTCCCAGTACCACACGTACAAAAAAATTTTATTTTGCCGGGCATGGTGGTACACACCTGTAATCCCAGTACTTGGAAGGCTAAAACAGGAGGAGAACAGGTTCAAAGCTAGCCTCAGCAACTTTGTGAAGCTCTCAGCAACTTGGTGAGTCCATTTCCAAAAAAAAAAAAAAAAGGGGCTGGAGATGTAGCTCAGAGGCAGAATATCCCTGGGTTCAATCCCTAGCACCAGAAAATATTTTAAAAAATGATAAATAAATAAATAAATAAAATTATTTTAAGATAGGGTCTCATTAAGTTGCCCAGGCTAGCCTTAAACTTGCAAGCCTCCTGCCTCAGCCTCCTGAGTAGCTGGGATTATGGATATGCACCATGGCGCCCCCCCCTCAAATAGATAACTCTATGCCAATGTTTACTGCAGCATTATTCATAATAGCCATAGGTAGAAACAACTCAAGTGTCCAAAGTGTCCATCAACAGATGCATGGAGATGGGCGCCATGGTTCACAAGTGTAATCCTGGCAACTCGGGAGG
This sequence comes from Glis glis, assembly GCA_004027185.1. Classification (NCBI taxonomy): domain Eukaryota; kingdom Metazoa; phylum Chordata; class Mammalia; order Rodentia; family Gliridae; genus Glis; species Glis glis. The sequence continues at coordinate 7,579 of PVJS01061512.1, read as the reverse complement.
CTGAGGCAGGAGGACTGCAAGTTTGAAGTGAGCATGGGCTATTGGTGAGAACCTGTATCAAATTAAAATAAAAAGGGATGGGGATGTAGCTCAGTGGTAAAGTGTAAGTGGGTTCAGTCAACCCAGATGCATAAACAAAATAGGGTATCCCCATGCAATAGAATATTATTTAGCCATAAAAGGGATGAAGTTGTGATACCTGTTACATGGATGAACTCTAAAAATATTATGCTAAATGAAAGAAGCCAGACACAAATTATTACATATTGTTTGATTTCACTTACATGAAATATTTAGAATATGTGAATTCAGAGACAGAAGCAGATTAGGGGTAGGGAAAGGAAAGAAAGGATATTGCCTACATGGGTAGAGTTTGTTTGTTTGGGGTTAATGAAAAAGTACTGGAAATACTAGTGATGGTTGTACAACACTATAAATATAATTAATACCACTGAACTGTACACTTAAAAGTGTTTAAAAATGCAGCCAGGCATGGTGGCGCATGCTTGTAATCCCAGTACTTTGGGAGGCGGAGACCAGAGGATCCAGGTTCGTGGCCAGCCTCAGCTCTCTCTCTCTCTCTCTCTCTCTCTCTCTCTCTCTACTTAGTGAGGCCTCCGCAACTTCGTGAGACCCGGTTTTAAAATAAAGTATAAAAAATAGGGCCAGGGGTGGCCGGGCGTGGTGGCACACGCTTGTAATCCCAGTACTTTGGGAGGCAGAGACCGGAGGATCCGGGTTCGCGGCCAGCCTCAACGCTCTCACTCTCTCTCTACTTAGTGAGGCCCTCCACAAGTTCATGAGACCCGGTTTCAAAATAAAGTATAAAAAAAAAATAGGGCCGGGGGTGTAGCGCGGAGGTAGAACGCCCCTGGGTTCAATCCCCGGTACCGCAAAAAAAAAAGTGTTAAAAATGCAAATTTTATGTTATATATATTTTGCCACAGTAAAAAAAAAAAAAATTCCACAAGAAGGTATGTATGTGAGGGAGACAAAATACTACAATCAGAAGACCTTTTTTTCTCTGGGGTGTATGTGTGCTGGGGATTGAACCCAGGGGTGTTCTACCTCCAAGCTACACTGCCAGCCCTATTTTTTTTTTTTTTTGCGGTACCAGGGATTGAACCCAGGGGCATTCTTCCTCCAAGCTACACCCCCATCCCTATTTTTTATTCTTTATTTTGAAACAGGGTCTCACTAAGTTGATCCTCGGGTCTCAGCCTCCCAAGAACTGGGATTACAGGCATATGTCTGGCTACAGATCTTAAGAGGAAAAACTTTGGCTACTACTTCAAAAGGGCAACTTATGCCAGGCATTGTGGTGCACATTTGTAACTTAGCAACTAGAGGCTGAGGCAGAAGGACTGTAAGTTCAAGGCCAGTTAGTGAGGCCAGCTCAAAAAAAGGGGCTGGTGATGTAAATCAGCAGTAGATCATTTGCCTAGCATGCCCCAGGCCCTGGGAATCAATCCCCAAAGACACCCCTCCACACACCGAAAGTAACTGTTAGGACGACACTTCATAGCTGGGCTACCTTGCAAACAACAGCCAATTTTGATTTAAATTCTGAAAGGCAGCTGGGGTGCTGGCGCAAGCCTATCATCCCAGTACTTGGGAGGCTGAAACAGAAGGATTGCAGATTCGAGGACAGCCTCAGCAAGTAGTGAGACTCTCATCAACCTAGTGAGACCCTGTTTTGAAATAAAAATAAAAAATAGGGCTGGGGGTGTAACTTGGAGGTAGAATGCCCTGGGTTCAATCCCTAGTACCACACACACACATATACACAAATAAATAAATAAATAGATTAGAAAGACAATACTGATACTCAGAAAATTTCTTTGACTACTTGAGTTTATATAGTATTTTTTCATTACTTCAGAAAGAGAAAGTAAGAGCCAGGCGTGGTGAAGCACACTTGTAATCCCAGTACTTGGGAGGCTGAGACAGGAGGATCATAGGTTCGAGGACAGCCTCAGCAAATAGTGAGACTCTCATTAACTTGCAAGACCCTGTTTCAAAATAAAAATAAAATAGGGCTGGGGGTGTAGCTTGGATGTAGAGTAACCCTGGGTTCAATCCCCACTGCCACAAAAAAAGAAAGAGAGAGAGAGAGAAAGGAAGGAAGGAAGCAAGCAAGCAAGCAAGCAAGCAAGCTGGGAGTGGTGGCACACACCTGTAATCCCAGTATTTGGGAGGCTGAGACAGGAGGATCAGAGGTTTGAAGCCAGTCTCAGCGGCATAGTGAGACTCTCAGGAACCTGGCAAGACCCTGTTTCAAAACAAAAAATAAAAAGAGGTGGGGGTACAGCTCAGAGGTATAATGCCCCTGGGTTCAATCACCAGTACTACAAAAATAAATAAATAAATGGCTGGGATGTAACTCAGAGGTAGAGTACCCCTGAGTTCATCCCCAGTACCACAAAAACAAAACAAAACAACAGGAAGTGGGCATTGTGGCAAAATGGAAAGCATACATCCCATCTAATGGGACAGCTTCTTACTGTTCCCACCAATGGCCTACTTGCTGCCATAATGGAATATAGGCCCAATATTCCCAGGTCTTCTGATTTTTTCAAGATAAGCCCAAAGCACATCTGGTTTTTAAATGGTGATGACTAATTCCACTCAAAGCTAAAAAACTACCGTGTAGGACAAAGCAAACACATTTATGGGCCAAATGCAGCCCACAAGTCACAAGTTCATGATCTGCAAGATAAAAAGACAAACTCCTCCTGACATTTAAAGTCCTTTACTAGCCGGGCATGGTGGTGCACGCTTGTAATCCCAATACTTGGGAGGCTTCAGGAGGATCGCAGGTTCACGGCCAGCCTCAACAATTTGTGAGACCCTCCACAACTTAGTGAGACCCTGTTTCAAAATAAAAAATAAAATAGGGCTAGGCGTGTAGCTCGGAAGTAGAATGCCCCTGGATTCAATCCCCAGTGCCACACACACACACACACAAAAAGTCCTTTAAAAAAAAAAGTCCTTTACTATGAGTTTCCAGTCTACCTTTCCAGAGTTTTTGCTTACTACTTCCATACAAGAACCCTCTGCTTTGCTCCGGTGATATTTAAACTTTAGCACACATCAGAACTACCTAGAAGACTTCTTAGTCTTTTTTTTTTTTTGCAGTACTGGAGATTGAACCCAGGGGCATTCTATCTCCGAGCTACACCCCCAGCCCTACTTTTTTCTTCTTTAATTTGAAACAGGGTCTCACTAAGTAGCTGAGGCTGGCCGCCAACCTGGATCCTCTGGTCTCAGCCTCCCAAGTACTGGGATCACAAGCATGTGCCACCATGCCCGGCTTTGTTAGTCTTTTTGTGTGTGTAGTGCTGGTGATCACACCCAGTGCCCCAGACATGCTAGGCCAGTGCTCCACCACTGAGCCCAGTCCTTGGAGGGCCTGTTAAAACATAGAATGCCGTGCCTCAGTGCCAGCGTTTCTGACTCAGCAGGAGTCAGGTAGGGTATATGAAACTGTATTTCTAACAAGTTCCCAGGCCATGCTGACCATACTAGTCTGGACCACACTTTAGGAACCACTGTTCTAGTTAAATTATTCCTTGTCTCAAGCACACTCTGAATTTTGCTTACATTGGTCTTGCTTTCCAGAGAGCCTTCCCTCTTCCTTTCAGTCCACTTCCTTCTGTAAACTTCCTTCCATAAATTTTCCCTATGGTAGTTTTTTTTTTTTTTTTTGGTGTTGGTACTGGGGATTGAACCCAAGGACACTCTACCTCTGAGCTACACCCCAGCCCTATTTATTATTTTGAAACAAGGTCTAGGTAAGTTGCTGAGGGCCTCGCTAAGTTGCTGAAGCTGGCTGGAACCTGTGATCTTCCTGTCTCAGCCTCCCAAGTACTGGGAAATACAGGCATGCGCCACCATGCCTGGCTATTATAGGAGTCTTAAATGCCTCTAAATTCCTGTAGTATGTAAGGTCTATGCCATCTCCCATTTATCAATCACTGCTTGGTATTGTTTGTTGTTAAGTGTTGGTGTACAGGAGCCAATGAGGAGTCTCAGAGATCAATGTCTAGGTCACATCTTTATACACATGACTGTAAGCAACTTGAGAGGAGGGGCCCTCTCTTGTACCGACCCCATTACCCCTCAAGCTAACAGACAGTCTGGTATGTAATTGGTACGCACCACACACTTTTTTTTTTTTTTTTGCGGTACCGGGGATTGAACCCAGGGGCGTTCTACCTCTGCGCTACACCCTCGGCCCTATTTTTTATACTTTATTTTGAAACCGGGTCTCACGAAGTTGCGGAGGGCCTCGCTAAGGAGAGAGAGAGAGAGAGAGAGAGAGCGAGCTAGCTAGCTAAGGCTGGCTGGAACCCGGATCCTCCGGTCTCCGCCTCCCAAAGTACTGGGATTACAAGCGTGCGCCACCACGCCCGATGACTGCACCACACACTTTTTAAATAAATGAACATATGATGAATTCATGATATGAAAGTGCAGACAAGTAGGCCTGAAATTTGGATAATTTTTTTTTTGGTGGTACTGTGGATTGAAATCAGGGGCTTTCTACCTCCGAGCTACACTCCTAGCCCTATTTTATTTTTTAGTTTGAACCAGGGTCTCACTAAGTTGCTGAGGCTGGCCGCAAACCTGCGATCCTCCTGTCTCGGCCTCCCAAGTACCAGGATTACAAGTGTGCACCACCACGTCCGGCCTAATTTTTCTTATAGAACTAACTTTAATCCCAGGCTAATGGCTCTGTTGGGATGGATAAAAATGTGATCTTTTGCAAATAAAGTACCAATAATTATTGGTGGCAATACATTTTGCATATAAACAGTGAATGCTAGCCAGGTATGGTGACGCATACTTGTAATCCCAGTTCTTGGGAGGCTGAGACAGGAGGATGTGGGTTCGCGGCTAGCCTCAGCTACTTAGTGAGGCCCTCCTCAACTTAGTGAAACCCTGTTTAAAAATAAAGAATAAAAAATAGGGCTGGGAGTGTAGCTCGGAGGTAGAATGTCCCTGGGTTCAATCCTCAGTACCGCCAAAATAAGAAAAAAAAAAAAGTGAATGCTAATAATTGATCTAAAATTGGTAAGATTAAATCCTTGAGCTCTAGGATTCCTTCTGATGCTCCTGTAGGGATGTGAACTAGTCATAATATGATAAGGTAAAGTCCATTTAATAGAATTTTTTTTTTTTTTGGTGGTGGTACTGGGGATTGAACCCAGGGACATTTTGTCTCTGAGCCACACCCCCAGCCCTATTTTATTTTTTATTTTTTTATTTTTATTTATTTATTTATTTATTTATTTATTTTTGCAGTACTGGGGATTGAACCCAGGGGTGTTTTACCTCCGAGCTACACCCCCGGCCCTATTTTTTATACTTTATTTTGAAACCGGGTCTCACGAAGTTGCGGAGGGCCTCACTAAGTAGCTGAGGCTGGCCACGAACCTGGATCCTCCAGTTTCCGCCTCTCAAGTACTGGGATTACAAGCATGCGCCACCACGCCTGGCTTATTTTTTATTTTGAATCAGGGTCTCACTAAGTTGCTGAGGTTGGCCTCAAACCTGTGATCCTCCTGTCTCACCCTCCCAAGTCCTGAGATTACAAGCATGAACCACCACTCCCGTTTCCCATTTAATAGAATTCTATATTTGCAGCAGATGCAATAGAAAAGTAGGAGTGAATGTAACTAACTTCCATGATATTCAGAAATACTGATAAGTCCCTTCAGATATAGTTTGCATAGTAATATATTTACTCAGGATTCTAAAGGCTGTATGAAAACAAAACCAAAAGCTGTTTATCTAGTCTTTTCTACCTACAGAGTGCTATCAAGTGATTTCAAGGATAATTTATGAGGAGAAAGTAAGCCACAATAAAGCCACAGATAACTTTACAGAGTAAAGCCAGTTCTGGAATTATCAGAAGAAAAAAATGAGCAATACTATCAATTTTTATATATAACATCCTAAATTCTATATATAGCTTATTGTACAACTCCATACTTGCCGGTACTATAATCATTAGGAAAGAGAAAAATATTTTTGGCAAAAAATTCAGAAATAAACAAAAAATTGCCACCTGGAACATATGAAATACATTTACAGCTATAAACTAGCAGAGATGTTACCTTACATCTGGATACCTGTTCTACCTACCAGGACCATAATGATCTTGTCTGCAGGAGTATTCAGCCAAGTTATTCCACATTTCTATGTTGACCAGGAATTACAAGAACTGGGCAGAAAAAGACAAACCCAAGTTAACAAAACACCCAGTGGCTTATTCCAAGTTTTCAAAAGCATTAGCATTCTAAACAATGAAACAAAGTATATCTAATGCAGCAAAATAATTCCTGAAACTTTACAGTAAAGCTACCTACCAGCAATTACAGAAGGAAATGCTACCAGATAAATTGCTAAATAGCAACTTCCTACTGTACTATCTGTACCAACACTGTTTCTCACCAAAAGATGACTGAATAATAACATTCAGTTCTTTTGTAGAGAATATTGAGATTCTGAACTGTAGATTCTAGAACCACCTCTACCAGAGTAAAACATCTTGGCATTTCTCTTGGCCATATTCATGTCACAGCAGTTTTACCTACAAAATCAAACTTTATAATAACATGTATGAAGCTGGGCATGGTGGTACACACCTGTAATCCCGGTATTTGAGAGGCTGAGACAGCAGGATCACAGGTTTGAGGCCAGCCTCAGCAACTCAGAGAGACACTCAGCAACTTAGTGAGACTCTGTTTCAAAATAAAAACTATGCCAGGTGTGGTGGCGCATGCCTGTAATCCCAGTTTTTGGGAGGCAGAGACAGGATTGTAGGTTTGAAGCCAGCCTCAGAATTTAGTGAGGCTCTCAGCAATTTAGCAAGCCCATTTCCAAATAAAAAATAAAATAGGGCTGGGGGTACAGCATAGAGGTAGAGTGCCCCTGGGTTCAATCCCCAGCACCAAGAAAAAAAAAAGTAATAAAATAAAAGTAAAAAGGAGCCAGGTGTGGTGGCACACAACTGTAATCCCAGTATTTGGGAGGTTGAGACAGGAGGATCACAGGTTTGAGGCCAGCCTTAGCAATTTAGGGACACCTGCAGCAACTTAAGACCCTGTTTCAAAATTAACAAAAAGAGCTGGGCATGGTGGTGCATGCTTGTAATCCCAGTACTTGGGAGGCTGAGACAGGAGGAGCACAGGTTCAAGACCAGCCTCAGAAGCCAGGCGTGGTGGCTCATGCTTGTAATCCTAGTACTTGGAGGCAGAGACCGGAGGATCTGGGTTCACAGCCAGCCTCAGCTACTTAGTGAGGCCCCCAACGACCCTGAGTTCCATCCCCGGTACCGCAAAAAAAAAAAAAAAAAAAAAGAATAAAAATAGGCCGGGCGTGGTGGCACACGCTTGTAATCCCAGTACTTTGGAAGGCGGAGACCGGAGGATCCGGGTTCGCGGCCAGCCTCAGCTCTCACTCACTCTCTCTCTCTCTCTCTCTCTCTCTCCTTAGTGAGGCCCTCAGCAACCTTGTGAGACCTGGTTTCAAAATAAAGCATAAAAAAATAGGGCCGGGGGTGTAGCGCGGA
>PVJS01061511.1:0-10973 GCA_004027185.1 Glis glis | reverse complement strand
TTTTGAAACCGGGTCTCACAAAGTTGCGGAGGGCCTCACTAAGTAGAAAGAGAGAGATACAGGGAGAGAGAGAGAGAGAGAGAGAGAGAGAGAGAGCCGAGGCTGGCCGTGAACCCGGATCCTCCGGTCTCCGCCTCCCGAAGTACTGGGATTACAAGCGTGCGCCACCACGCCCGGCTCATCCCCCACTTTTATTCCCACCCTCACCAAGATTCAGGGCTGCTGGGCCATCAACTCAAAGACCAGCGGCAGGGCGATCCCACTGGCCGACTGCTTGGAAAGCGTGAGAGTAAATAACAAACATGTGGCTCTAGAATCTCTGACCCAGATCCAAGAAAAAGATGGCTTTAGCCATATTCCCTGTACCCTGAGACAGTTCTCCCCATCCCCTTGGTACTGAGGTTGAACCCAGGGCCTTGCACATGCTAGTTGGGCGAGTGTTCTGCCACTGAGCTACATCCCCAGCCCTTTTCGTTTTTTGAGACAAGCTACCACTAAATTGCCTCGGCTGGCCTCGAACTTGGAATCATCTGGCCTCAGTCTCCCAAGTCCCTGGTGAAGGAATCTGGACCCATAATGTGTTTTCTGACAGGCTAATTGCTAAACTCTAAAAACAAACGGAATGGCCTTGAGCATCGCTGGGAAACACCTGAAGACAGGTCTCAGTAAAGCTGGGAGGCTTGCCCAGTGACATGGAGTTCAGCCTGGCTGGAAAACAGCAGGTATCCTTGCTTACCATGTGAAAGTTACCATGTGAAACTTACCCAGTTTTCCTCCCCCCCCAAGCTCCCATGAAATTACTTTTATTTACACATAAAGACTTCTTTGTTGTAATAACACAGTACAACCTCTGATTGTCTATGTAAGTGGAGATATTCTTAATAAGGTTGGAGTGCCAAGCAGCCCTCTCCTTGCCTGTGTGTGAGTTTCTCAATCGAAAATCACCCATCTCTAAGAAGATGGACAAGTAAAAAATATAATGGACCGCCGGGCGTGGTGCGCACGCTTGTAATCCCAGTACTTTGGGAGGCACAGACGGGAGGAATCTGGGTTCGCGGCCAGCCTCAGCTCTCTCTCTCTCTCTCTCTCCCTCTCTCTCTCTCTCTCCACTTAGTGAGGCCCTCCACAACTTCGTGAGACCCGGTTTCAAAATAAAGTATAAAAAATAGGGCCGGGGGTGTAGCGCGGAGGTAGAACACCCCTGCGTTCAATCCCTGGTACCGCAAAAGAAAAAAAAATGTAATGGACCATAACACACTGGGATTGCAGGTGTGCATCTCTGCACCTGGCAGTGATGTAGGTTCGAGATAGGATCGGAGAGAGAAAACAGGTGGAAAGGAGACAAATGGGTAAGGAAAGGGAGAGTGTAGCTTTAAACTTGGAAACTCCATGATGGTCCTCATCGGCACCCTGCAAGTCTGTTTTCTTTTAGGTACACATTCCTAAAACGTCCTCACCTTTCACCCTAAAGGTCTATCTTCCTTTGGATCCAGATTCCTAAAACAATCTGATAAATGAAGGGGCCAATAAGTCTTGGAGCACCATATGTCCAGTTAATTATGCACATCTGTCTTGTTGAACTGCAAAGTATATATATATATTTTTTGTGGTACCGGGGATTGAACCCAGGGACATTCTACCTCCGCGCTACACCCCGGCCCTATTTTTTATACTTTATTTTGAAACCGGGTCTCACGAGGTTGTGGAGGGCCTCACTAAGTAGCTGAGGCTGGCTGCGAACCCGGACCCTCCGGTCTCTGCCTCCCAAGTACAGGGATTACAAGCGTGCGCCACCACGCCCGGCTGCAAAGTATATTTTGACTGATGAGAAATGTCTAAAGGGAATTTTGTTAAAGTTCCATGACACTTGGTCAAGCCCAGGCACCATCCATAGACCAGATGACAGAAGCTTGAAGATCCTAAGGAAAATTGAACTGCCACCCCTGCTCTGCACCCCTACCCACCCCTCATAGGGGTCTCCCATAAAAGCAGAGCTGCGAAACCCCAAATGCATCTTTCTCACTCAGAGGGGGCCATGTTCTATCTTGTATGTGTATTTCTTACTTTCTAAATAAACTTCTGTCTATGTCTCTGACTGACACACACTGAAATCCTTTTCTGTTATAGAAGCCAAGGACCCTGCAGATCCTAAGTTGAGGAACCAACCTTTCTCCCATGACAAGATAGAAGAAATTAAAAAAAGGTGAAAATAAAACTTTAATATAAGAACCTTGTGCTAAGCCAGGTATGATGGTGCACACTTGTAATCCCTGTACTTGGGAGGCTGAGACCAGAGGATTGCAGGTTCATGGCCAGCCTTAGCAACTTAGCGAGACTCTCAGCAACTTGGCAAGACCCTGTTTCAAAATAAAAAAAATGAAAGGGACTGGAGCTGTAGCTCAGAGGTAGAATGCCCCTGGGTTCAATCCCCAGTACCACAAAAAGAAGAAAGAAAAAAGAAAGAAAGAAAGAAAGGAAGGAAGGAAGGAAGGAAGGAAGGAAGGAAAGGAAGAAAGAGGTGCTTAAAAGTTCCTCATGCTCAGAGGTAGAATGCCCCTGGGTTCAATCCCCAGTAGAAAGAAAAGAAAGGAAAGGAAAGGAAAGGAAAGGAAAGGAAAGGAAAGGAAAGGAAAGGAAAGGAAAAAAGAGGTGCTTAAAAGTTCCTCATGCCTTTACTCTCCAAACCAGTTCTCTTTCCCAGGCCTGCCTCTCCCAAATTCCTGGGAAATCTGTAGATCCTAGAGTTAACTGGAAAAAAACCTCTAATTGCCCTGTGCACTGGCACAGATAATAATATCAATACAAGACAGAGACAATATCTTGATTAACCTATAATTTAGGGGACTTTCTGATTTATCTATTGATCGGATAACAGAGACCACGACAAACCTGAGGATCCCAAGGATGACAGGCCACCAGAAACAGATTGTGACCACCGGACTGAAGTCCTCACATCCCTTCCTATCCCCACCTGTCACCAAGTTTCCTTTAAAAGTAGAGCCCTGGACCCAGAAAGGCGCCTCTCTCATTTTTGAGGTGGCCCGCATTCGCCCTTGAGTGTATTTCTTTCTTTCTTTCTTTCTTTTTTTTTTTTTTTGTGGTACCAGGGATTGAACCCAGGGGCATTTTACCTCTGAGCTCCATCCCCAGCCCTATTTTTTATTCTTTATTTTGAAACAGGGTTTCACTAAGTTGTGGAGGGCCTCACTAAGTATCTGAGGCTGGCCGCGAACCCGGATCCTCAGGTCTCAGCCTCCCAAGTACTGGGATTACAAGCGTGCGCCACCACGCCCGGCTTCCTTGAGTGTATTTCTTACTTCACTAAGCACATGTCTACGTCTCTGACTGGCGAATGCTGAAATCCTTTTCCACCATGCAAGCCGAGGACCTCGCTGATCCTGGTTGAGGAATCAACCCTTGTCCCATGACAGCAAGATAGCACTTTTTTAATTTTTGGTACTAGGGATGGAACCCAGGGCATTCTACCTCTGAGCCACACCTCAGCGCTATTTTATTCTTTGTATTTTTGAAACAGAGACTCACTAAGCTGCTGAGGCTGGCATTGAACCTGCGATCCTCCTGTGTCAGCCTCCCAAGTACTGAGATTATAAGCATGCACCACCATGTCCGGTTTAAAACAGCACTTCTCTTTCTTTTCTTTCTTTCTTCTTTCTCTTTCTTTCTTTCTTTCTTTCTTTCTTTCTTCTCTCTCTCTCTCTCTCTCTTTCTTTCTTATTTTTGTGGTACTAGAGATTGAAATTAGGGGCATTCTACCTCTGAGCCACACCCCCAGTCCTATTTTATTTTTATTTTGAAACAGAGTCTTGCTAGGTTGATGAGTCTTACTACTTGCTGAGGCTGTCCTCCAACCTGTGATCCTCCTGTCTCAGCCTCTTTTAAACTGCTATTAAACCCTTGCTAGCTGGGCTCTGTGGTGCACACTTATAATCCCAGTACTTGTGAAGCTGAGACAGGAGGATAGCAGGTTTGAGACCAACCTCAGCAACTTCATGAGGTCATCTGCAACTTAGTGAGACCCTGTTTCAAAATAAAAAATAAAATTAGGCTGGGGATGTAGCTCAGAGGTAGAATGTCCCCGAGTTCAATCCCCAGTGCTGCAAAAAAATAAAATAAAATAAAAAATAAATCCTTGCTGTGGTGCACACCTGTGATCCCAGTACTTAGGAGGCTGGGATAGGGGGATCACAGGTTTGAGGCCAACCTCAGCAAATTAGTGAGGCCCTCAGCAACTTAGCAAGATCCTGTTTCAAAATAAAAAATAAAAAGGGATGGGGTATAGCTCAGAGGTAGAAAGCCCCTGGGTTTAATCCCCAGTACCAAAACAAAACAAAACAAAAATCCTGCTATTGGAAGCCAAGTATTAAAAACAAGCCAGACCTTGTGGTGCACACCTTTAATCTCAGTGACTCAGGAGGCTGAAGCAGGAGGATCTCAAATTTAAGGCCAGCCTGGGCAACTTAGTGAGACTATGCCAAAATAAAAAATAAAAAGGATGGAGCCGGGCGTGGTGGCCCACGCTTGTAATCCCAGTACTTGGGAGGCAGAGACCGGAGGATCTGGGTTCGTGGCCAGCCTCAGCTACTTAGTGAGGCCCTCCGCAACTTCATGAGACCCGGTTTCAAAATAAAGGATAAAAAATAGGGCCGGGGGTGTAGCTCGGAGGTAGAACGCCCCTGGGTTCTATCCCCGGTACTGCAAAAAATAAAAATTAAATTAAATTAAAATTAAAAATAAAAAGGATGGGGTATACCTCAGTAGTAGAGAGCTTTCCTAGCATGCACAAGGCCCTGGGTTCATCCCTAGCACTACAAAAACAAAAGCAATAGAGTAGAAAACAACAGCACAATGAGGTAAGGCTAGCGTTGCTTCAGACAATGAGTGCATGGATGTGAACACGTGTCCTGGGTCACAATGTAAGCTGTATTTTTTTTTTTTTGGTACTAGTGATTGAACCCAGGGGCTTTCTACCTCCAAACTACACCCCCAGCCCTATTTTTTTTATTGTTCTTTATTTTGAAACAGGGTCTCACTGTTGCAGAGGGCTTCACTAAGTAGCTGAGGCTGGCTGTGAACCTGCAATCCTCCTGTCTCAGCCTCCCAAGTACTGGGATTACAAGCGTGCGCCACCACGCCCAGCTATAAGCTATATATTTTTTTAGAAGTGTCCTAGGAAATCCCTAGTAGTTACTTGAGGGGAGGAGAAAGAAGTCAGTTAATACTGAATGTCTTAGATTTCAACAAGCCAGGCTTTCCAATCGAGTCCCATCCTCTCTACTCCTCGATTGATTGGTATCACATGGTCCAAATCACCTGTGGAGGTTTCGGCAGTCCCACGTTTGGCATTTGAAACCCAAAACTCATTGCATTTCAACTCTCCTATTCCTCTCACTTCCTAGAGGCAGCCTCCTTTGCTCCTTGCAAGTAGGCCAGCATATGAATCCATTTTCTATTATTACAACAAAATACTTGAGGCTGGAAATGAAGTTAACGTGACTCACAGTTCCGGAAGCTCAATGGTATGATGCCGGCTGGTACCAGTTCATCTCTAGAGAAGACCTGCCGGGCTGCAGCACGTGGTTTCACAGTGGGAGCCTGGACAGGAGGGACAGCTCAAGCACCTGGCAATTCAGGAAGCTGGAGAAACTGGGGAGGGGCCAGACTTGGCCTTTATAACAACCTCTCAGGAGAACTAACCAGGTTCACTAATCAGTTCCTTCTGGCAGCACTCTCAGGACCTAATTACTTTGCACCCCCCCACACACACACCTTTTTGTGGTACTGGGGATTGAACCCAGGGGCATTCTACCTCCAAGCTACAACCCCAGCCCCCCCCCCTTTTTTTTTTCTTTTTTTGCAGTACTAGGGATTGAACCCAGGGGCATTTTGCCTCCACACTACACCCTCGGTCCTATTTTTTATCCTTTATTTTGAAACCAGGTCTCACGAAGTTGCAGAGGGCCTCACTAAGTAGCTAAGGCTGGCCTCGAACCCGGATCCTACAGTCTCTGCCTCCCAAGTACTGGGATTACAAGTGTTCGCCACCACGCCCACCCTCCCTTTTTTTTTTCTTGAAACAGGGTCTCACTGGGTTGATGAGAGTCTTCACTACTAGCTGAGGCTGTCCTCGAACCTGTGATCCTCCTGTCTCAGCCTCCTAAGTACTGGGATTACAGGCATGTGCCCCACGCTGGGCTATTTCTTCCTCCACCCCCACCTTAAAGGTTCCACACCACCTCCCAGCATCACCACCATAAGGATCAAACTCCCAATACATGAACCCTTGGGGACACACTTGAACCCTGTCCAAACCACAGCAGCCAGCAAGGAATATGGAGGACATGATGTATGAAGAGAAGCGCATGATCTTGTACCTGTAAGTAGGCAGGTAGGTAGGCATATATGCACAAGAAACCATCTCAGGGAACCGTGGAAAGATAGTAAACCAAGTTCCATTATTTTTACAAATGAGGTCATATCTAAGGCTAGTCTATTTTCCCAGGTTATTTTGTTAGTAGCATCAACTGTTTAACTATTTTCCGTATGATATCTAAGGTGTGGCTGACGACCCTCTGTTGATTGTAATATATATCATTTACCCAATCTATCTTTTTATTAATGGTGGACCACCAAAATAATATTGGTATAAACCATGTAGCTACCTGGTTTTTAGCCTCAAATTTATTGGGACCATCCTTTGAAATCCTGATTGAGTTCACATATATGCGAGGGTCTAATGACCCACTAGAGGGTGCCTCGCTTTGGGTTTGAAATGCCAGGTTGAAAGGAGTTGCCAATCATACTAGAGTGCAAATTCCACTCCAGTTGGCAGGTAAACTCTCAAGTAGCAGTCCTCCACAGTACCACCAGACGTTTGTTCAGGCTACCGCCAGCGTGGATTGATTATCCAGCTCCTCAAAGGACCAGCATTCACTGCAGCCCGTAACATTTCCCAAGAACACTGACTGTCCCTCCCACCTTGAGAGGCACGAGGTATAGTTAGTATTTGGGACTGGAGGCTCAACAGTTTTGGGGGCTCTTGCTTTGGACCCTGAGCCACTGGGAACAGGAGGGATGGGGTCTTACAAGACTCCTTGCCCCATGCTAGATTGTCCTGAAAGAGGGCTATCATACATCTCCTGCCCGATGGGTCTGAGGTCCATCCGAGTGGAAATGGGACCACCTGAGTTTTTGACCTGCCTGCCACACAAACATAATGGTCACCGTTGTTTAAGGTGCTGGCAGAGTCTTTAATCCATTTCAACCAGGCATTTGTTTTTCCATATCCTGTCTTAACTTTTATTATCTGGTGTGGTCGCTCTCTAGGGGAGCGGAGACCCCGGGAAGATATAACGACACAGAAATCACGACACGGGGATGCAAAGCAGGAGACCAGCTCCAAGCAAATGCATCTTTATTAAGAGCAACAGACTTCTTTTATAGACAGAATCCTGGGAACCTCGTACAGGAAGGCACTATACTAATCAAACCACCCTATATCATCTTAAAACAAAGCTTCTAAGAATTAAGACACTAAGCAGTCTTGTGCTTATCACTTTCTCAAGGAGCAAGAGCAAGAATGTCAGGAGACTCGGATCCTCCGAGGCCGTAGCCTCCCTCTATGTTCCGGTCTCATCAGAACAGGCTGTGCCCTTGCAGGAAGTGTGCCTCCCGCTAGGCTTGGTATGCCAACCCTTAAGACACGCCATGCCCTTAGAGGACAGATAACACAGAGCAGGCAGCTCCAGTCACCTCAGATCACCCACAATCTGGTGTAAATCCTTTATTTTCATTAGAGTGTCCCGGGTTGAGGGGTTAACATTAGCACCTGAGGTTGGATTATTAACTAGTCTAACAGCAAGCCTCCCCATGGGATTGTTTCCTGACATACCTGTCTGGAAGCCAGACCTGCGTTTAATGGAAAGAGCTGTCTTTCCTGGCTCATGAGTTAGCAAGAGTGGATTATACTGTAAATTAGCACAGGTGTCAAGGGAAACCCCTCCAGGCCTGGTTATTTTTTTCTTTTAACCCTCTTGGAATTGGAACAGCTCTATATGGTGGGGCTGTCCACCCTCCACCTGGGGTGGTCCCTTGAGACTTGCCCCAACTAGAGCAAGGGACTTGCTTTGGATTATTTTGCTTTATCGCCCAGGTTGATTCTGGGCAGACACAGGACTTGACATGCATTAATCTTTATAGTTATGAGGGGTTTTTTTTCTATAGTTACATTAATAGTTAATTGGGCTGAATAAGGGTTACCCTGCACCTGGAAGCTTAACAGATAACAATCACAAAGATATACAAGAAAAACATAAAACAAAACTATTAGGGACAAAACAAATCCAGTTTGTATAATAGTTCTGATAATATTTGATGACACAAACAGATCTCTATTTGAATTTGACATAAACAAATCCCCATTTAAATTTGACTTTACACATATATTATTAATAACACCCAATCTTTTTTTTGTGTGTGTGGTACTGGGGATTGAACCCAGGGGCATTCTACCCCCGAGCTACACCCCTGGCCCTATTTTTTATCCTTTATTTTGAAACTGGGTCTCACGAAATTGTGGAGGGCCTCACTAAGTAGCTGAGGCTGGCTGCGAACCCGGATCCTCCGGTCTCCGCCTCCCAAGTACTGGGATTACAAGCATGCGCCACCACGCCCGGCTGACACCCAATCTTTAATCAGAGTGGCATGATTTGAAATGTCAAGTGTCCAAGCACCTTCAATTATCTTTGCTTAAAGATGGTTATAATTTAGGAAAACAAATATACACTTGAAAAAGGCTCTCACTATTAACTTTTTGTAGTTGTTTGGAGGACACCAGCTTGGTAAAGTGTTTCCTTAAGTTTTGTATTTTAGAAGATACTCAGGAAACATGAATATATTTAACTTGTAAAGGAGCCAGGAATAATTAACATTATAGTTACATAATAGTTAACATATATTAACTTAACATAACCTTAACTTAACATATATTAACTTAACCTTAACATAACCTTAACATATATTAACTTAACCACTGGAATGAAATTTAGAATTTGTGGCTCAGTAAGATAACTATAATTACAAGTCTATGTAGGTTAACAGCATAGAACAAAATCAAAGAATAGTTCTAGACTTTTTATAAGCTTAGAAAACAGCATTAATAATCAGAAATAAGTTTATTACTTGATAGACAGTTATATCTCTCTTATATAATAATAAGACACTTAGTCAAGGCAAACAGATGTAAATCAGATCTCAACGATGGATTTTTGAATGGTACTAAACAGTTGACAGAAGTTTAGTAACTCAAGGTATAAATACAATGCATATTGTATAAAGATATCACTTAAAACCCATCGGCTAGTTTGCATGTATATAAAACCCATACACCTTTAGTTTTATAAGCTTTTTTTTTTTTTTTTTGCGGTACCGGGGATTGAACCCAGGGGCGTTCTACCTCCGCCCTACGCCCCTGGCCCTATTTTTTATCCTTTATTTTGAAACCGGGTCTCACGAAGTTGCGGAGGGCCTCGCTAAGGAGAGAGAGAGAGAGAGAGAGAGAGAGACAGGGAGAGAGCAAGAGAGCGAGAGAGCGAGAGAGCGAGAGAGCAAGAGAGCGAGAGAGCTGAGGCTGGCCACGAACCCGGATCCTCCGGTCTCCGCCTCCCAAAGTACTGGGATTACAAGCGTGCGCCACCACGCCCGGCTTGTTTTATAAGCTTTTTATAAAACATTTAGACGAACCTAGATACATAGCATATTTAGCTCTCATATATATATATGGTGTCAAATATAGTAACCCAAAATTATGAACCCCGATTTTGCTAAACAAAAGATTATTTTTATAAAAACCTTTCCTCTTAAACAAAATTTTTAATAAATGTCACTAAGAGCATAAAACCTCATTGTTTTAAATATGAAGAACATAGGAGCAGGCCTATGTCTTTGAAGACCACTCTTAGCTAAAAGACTAGTAACAACAAAATAAGGCTTTTTTTTATAGCCCCCACCCTAAGGTAAACAAAGGAGGGCCCCTCCTGGCGGCTAAAAGAACCACAGATAAAAGATGGCACTGCCCATCCCTAACCACTGAAGCTCAATATTGGTGCCCAAGATGGCATCACCCAGCCCTACCCACGTGAAACCCAAGATGCACCACCCAGTAACCACATGACCCAAGATGGCGCCTTTCAGGCACATGGGACCCAGGTGAAGCCCAAGATGGCAAACTTTAAGCTAAAAGAAGTTAAGCTTTGGTGGGAAACCCCGTAGGAAAGAAATATGGGTGCCTTTAAAATTACCACCCTAGCCGGGCGTGGTGGCGCACGCTTATAATCCCAGTACTTTGGGAGGCGGAGACCGGAGGATCTGGGTTCGCGGCCAGCCTCAGCTCTCTCGCTCTCTCTCTCTCTCCCTCTCTCTGTCTCTCTCTCTCTCTCTACTTAGTGAGGCCCTCCGCAACTTCGTGAGACCTGGTTTCAAAATAAAGTATAAAAAAAAAATAGGGACGGGGGTGTAGCTCAGAGGTAGAACGCCCCTGCATTCTATCCACGGTACTGCAAAAAAAAAAAAAAAAATTACCACCGTTGTTACTAATCCTAAAGAATGCAATCTTAAACTGCCCCTGATATACATAAAACACATTTTTTTTTTTTTTGCGGTACCGGGGATTGAACCCAGGGGGGTTCTACCTCTGAGCTCCACCCCCAGCCCTATTTTTTATTCTTTATTTTGAAACAGGGTCTCACTAAGTTGCAGAGGGCCTCACTAAGTAGCTGAGGCTGGCTGCGAACCCGGATCCTCTGGTCTCAGTCTCCCAAGTACTGGGATTACAAGCGTGCGCCACCACACTCAGCTCATAAAACACATTCAGTAGACTCAAATATAGTCCTTTGCTGATGTTAAGCCAAGATTACTTTATATTTAGCAGTGGATGTTTAGCTTTTAACTTACTTATA
>PVJS01061510.1:0-10973 GCA_004027185.1 Glis glis | reverse complement strand
ACTGACCCAACTTCTTTGAATCTTTTAAGTGAATTTAGCCACAACTTTGACCTAAGAAATTACCTACGTGTACATATGTATCACTGACAACTCAAATTTCCTACATTAAAGACTATAAAAATAGGATAAAAAAAAGATGTAATACATTTTGATAAACTTCTTTTTACACTGTCCTGAGAAAGACTTAATTTGATTGAAAAGCTTTACTGTCATTATATATTTCCCAATAAATGGACATTTCTATTAAGTAGACTTGTCAAAGTCTTTACAATTTAATTAATTTTTAGGTGGGGACAGTGGTGCACACCTATAATCTCAGTACTTGGGAAGCTGAAATAGGAGGATCACAGGTTCAATGCCAACACAGTAACTTAGGAAGACCTTGTTTCAAAATAAAAAATAAAGTAGGACTGGGCGTAGTGGCACATACTTTTAATGCTATTACTTGGGAGGCTGAAACAGGAGGATTGCAGGTTTGAGGCCAGCCTCAGCAATTTAGCAAGACCTTGTTTCAAGAACAACAACAAAAAAAAACAAATGGGGTAGTAGGCTGGGGTATAGTTCAGAGGCAGAATGCCTCTGGGTACAATCACTAGTATAAAAAATACTATTACTACTACTAACAATAGTAATAATAATAAAATAGGGTTAGGGATATAGCTCCGAAGTTGAACGCCCCTGGATTCAATCCCTAGTACTACATTTTTTTTTTTTTTTTGCGGTACCGGGGGTTGAACGCAGGGGCGTTGTACCTCCACGCTACGCCCCCGGCCCTATTTTTTATACTTTATTTTGAAACCGGGTCTCACGAAGTTGCGGAGGGCCTCACTAAGGAGAGAGACAGAGAGAGAGAGAGAGAGAGACAGAGAGAGAGAGAGAGAGCGAGCCCAGTACTACATTTTAAAAAATGAATTTTTAGCCGGGTGTGGTGGCACACACTTATAATCCCAGTACTTGGGAAGCTGAGACAGGAGGATCGCAGGTTTGTGGCCAGCCTCGGCTACTTAGTGAAGCCCTCCACAACTTAGTGAGACCCTGTTTCAAAATAAAGAATAAAAAATAGGGCTGGGGGTGTAGCTCGGAGGTAGAAAGCCCCTGGGTTCAATCCCCAGCACCGCAAAAAACAAAAAAAATTTAAGTTGGCATGGTGATACACATCTGTAATCCCAGTACTTGGGAGGCTCAGACAGGAGGATTGCAGGTTCTCAAAGCCCACCTCAGCAATTAAACAAGGCTCTCAGCAACTTAGTAAGACCCTGTTTCCAAATTAAAAAAAAAATTAAGCCGGGCGAGGTGGCTGCACACCCAGTACTTAGGAGGCTGAGACAGGGGGATCTCAGGTTTGCGGCCAGCCTCAGCTACTTAGTGAGGCCCTCTACAACTTAGACCCTGTTTCAAAATAAAGAATAAAAAAATAGGGCTGGGGGTGTAGCCCAGAGCTAAAATGCCCCTGGGTTCAATCCCCAGTACCGAAAATAAATAAATATATAAATAAATAAATAATAATAAAATAGGGCTGGGGGTGTAGCTTGGAGGTAGAATGCCCCTGGGTTCAATCCCCAGTGTCACCAAAAAAAAAAAAAAAAATTAAGGTCTGATTTTTTAAAAATTTCTTCTTCTCTTTTTTTTTTTTTTTTTTGTGGCACTGGAATTTGAACCCAGGGCCTCTTTAGTACTGAGCTATATCCCCAGCCCTTTTCATTTTTGTTTTAAGACAGGACTCACTAAGTTGTTGAGGCTGGCCTGGAACTTGGGATCCTCCTGTCTCAGCCTCCCCAGTAGCTAAATTAATTGTCATTTCAAAGCAACATCTTACTGTAAAATGCTATAGGAATCTTACAAACATTCAGGTTTTATTTGTGTTTTTTGTCTTTTTTCACATTTTTTTCTTTTGTGTGTGTGTGGTACTAGGGATTCAACCCAGGGGCATTCTACCTCTGAGCTATATCCCAGCCTTATTTTTTTATTGTTTATTTTGAAACAGGGTCTCACTAAGCTGCAGAGGACTTGCTAAGTTGCTGAGGCTGGCTGTGAACCTGTGATCTTCCTGTTTTAGCCTCCCAAGTACTGGGATTACAAGTGTGTGCCACTGCACCCTGCTAAAAATTCAGGTTTAAAAGTGAAAACCAGCTGGGCATGGTGGCACATTCCTGTAATCGCAGTACTTAGGAGACTGAGACAAGAGGATCCCAGGTTCAAGGACAGCCTCAGCAACGTACTGAGACCCTGTTTCTTTTTTTTTGCGGTACCTGGGATTGAACGCAGGGGTGTTCTACCTCCACGCTACGTCCCCGGCCCTATTTTTTATACTTTATTTTGAAACCGGGTCTCACGAAGTTGCAGAGGGCCTCACTAAGGAGAGAGAGAGAGATAGAGAGAGAGAGACAGGGAGAGAGAGAGAGCGAGAGAGCTGAGTCTGGCCGCAAACCCAGATCCTCCGGTCTCCGCCTCCCAAAGTACTGGGATTATAAGCGTGCGCCACCACGCCCGGCCCCCCTCTTTTTTTCTTTTTTTTTCCGAACTGGAGATTGAACCCAGGGGCATTCTACCTCCAAGCTACACCCCCAGCCCTATTTTTCTATTCTTTATTTTGAAACAGGGTCTCATTAAGTTGCAGAGGGCCTCACTAAGTAGCTGAGGCTGTCCCTGAATCTGCGATCCTCCTGTCTCAGCCTCCCAAGTACTGGGATTACAATCATGCGCCACCACGCCGGGCTGCGAGACCCTGTTTCAAAACAAAAATTAAAAAAGGGCTGGGAGTGTAGCTGGGAGGTAGAATGCCCCTGGATTCAGTCTCTGGTACCACAAAAATAAATAAATAGATAAATAAACAAAAGTGAGAACCACTATAACTTTTACGTTTTTATGAAAAGGGTTCTGAAGATGGCTTGAAAGAAAAAAATGAAATAATTGCCCAACTTGAAGAAAAAACCAATAAAATTACTACAGCCATGAGGCAGCTGGAACAAAGGTACAGCATTTCCAATATTTGTTTCTTTTTTTTCCTTCTATCCCCTTTTTCTTTATTCAATTCTGAACCCTGCCACAGAAACTGTTAGGAAAATATAAATTGGGATGTTTTTGTTTAAGCCGAGCAGAACTTTGCCTTTTTGTTTTCGTTGTTGTATTGAATCAAGTTACTTTATATTGGGCTAATTCATTCAAAGTCTCCATCATGTAGATTTTTTTTTAAGGCCTAATATCAGCAATTTCATGTGGTTCAATCTATTACATAAAACAAATAAAAACCTGGCAAAAGTTAGAAATGAACAGGATCCATGGTGCGCTTGTCCCCGGTGGATTTCCATGCGTATGGACTGTCATATTCTTCACCATTCACCATCTCCTTATCTGAAATCAAACGTTCTGGACTAGCAGTTTAGTTTTGTTTCTTTGAGCTAGGAAGCTCAGCTCAACCCAAGATATAATTTTGTTCAAATTGAATCGTTTTATATTGGCATTTTTCACTTTTATTGTTGGAAAATGTAATGTATTTCCATTGCCCTGTCATGTTGATGTCAACATATGTCTTATCATTGCTTTCTTTGAATCTACTTATGAAAAACATAACTATTAATGCTTTATTGACATGAATATTCTTTTATTGACATCCTCTTTCTTCTTTTTTCTTTTTTGTTTTCTTTATTCCCCATTTTTACATTTTGGACATCTTTATTACCTTTTTCTGTCTTTGATTTCTGTCCATTCCATTATGAAGTGACAACGATTTGTTGACTCAAACTAGGACGATTGCAATGTCACTGCTGAAGTGTGCCAGCAGTGAAAACCAGGACCAGTACAAGCTGGTCAAAGATATATCGTTCTGAAAACCACTCGTGTTTAAGCAGACTGAAAGAGAGCCCACAATGTTATAACAGATTAAATAGAAAAGAAGTCATGCTATGAAGTGTTGTAAAAGGGTCTTAGAGCCCCGCACATGTCTTGGGCAGCTGCCGTGGTAGTATACTGCCGTGAAGCGGAGCAGGTGCACTGGATTTCCAAAATACATTCCTCAAACCTTGTGCACAAGGGCTGGTTTGAGTATTGACCATTTGGAGGTCAGGATTTTCAATGCAGTTTTCTCTTTTTAGCTACTTTTTGATGGAAAAATACAAAATTTATTAAAAAATAAGTTAACCTTTAGTTTCACAGTATGTTGGCACAGGTATTTTTTTCTCATTGGCCCACTCTGCCTAATGGCTCCCTTACCAATTTTTACATTAGCTCATCACCCAGATTGGCCATCACCCTGGGCTTCAGCATCTCGGTTTTCCCGCTCCCTCTTGCCCTCCTCTGTGATAGCACAATTTCAAGGCCTACCTCACTCTTTTATTTTCCTTTCTGTAAGCTAAGAGAAGAGCTTGGGTCTGCCCCCACCACCTTAATATTTTAATTTAAATTTCGACTTAGAGATAACTTCATGTTATGCTCTTTTCCTCGGAAGCAGCATTTATACACCTGAAATAGGTGTGGGTTGCCCCGATAGTATGATTTTAAGGAAAAAAGGAAGAGACAGGATTTTTTTGGTTGAACAGAAATTTCTCTGCGATTCCCTCCAAGGACTTAATGTCCTTGAATCTTGGGAATTATTTTCTCATCAAATAATGAAGTTCAGTCTTAGAAATCTTGATGGCCAAGGGAGGCCGGGAGTGGAGCTAAACCAAGGGAGAAGCAATGACTTGGAAATAAAAAAGTGAAAATCACATTTTTAGCTAATTTTTAATATTCAGTGGTGAGGAACAAAAAATCATCTTTGGAGAATAATGCCAACTAGTGCTAAATTATTTTTAAATCTTAAAAAAATATACACACATAATACAGCTTTGGCATAATTTAGTAAATACATAAAAATCATATAGGAAGGGCTTGCTGCTATTGGAGTAATTGTAGGTGTTTGCTCTCGGCCTCGTAGCACACTTGATTCCTGCCTCCACATCTTAGCATGACATAGCAGGTGGCCTCTTCACCTAGTAGATATGTAAATACTGTGCTTCTCATGGTTTTGTAAAAGGCAGTAACATACCTATTATACTTTGAAATTTGATTCCATATGCTTTAGAGAAATGGTAAAGGCTGTATTGCTTTGCATTGTTAATTATGAACAAGAAATAAAACAAATTTGAAGATAGTATCCTGGGCATATTATATGTTGTGTTGAAAAAAATCACAAAACAATTTCTAGACATTGTGTGGCTCTTTCATGTTTGAGTTTGTGAGTTTTCCCCCAAACTTTGTTTTCATTTAGAAATGTTTCTATTTCCCCATTTTTCTTTTATTTGTCTTCTTCACCCTTTTACACCCTAGTTCTAGCCTCAGTTTTACCCAAAGTTGATTTGAATTACACCAGATTGCAGCAAGCAGAAAAGGCGCAAACGGAAGCTGAAGATGAGGACGAGAAATATCTACAGGAATGTCTGAGTAAATCTGACAGTCTACAGAAACAAATCTCTCAAAAGGAGAAACAGCTGTGAGTATTTTGGTTTTGGAATAAATACTGTATTAATATAATTTCCCCCTCCCCATTTTTTTGCACATAACGGGTAAAATGCCAAAATTTTTATTTATTCAATCATGGCAGCCAGTATGTTCACTTGAATTTCTTTTTTTTAATTGTGCTGGGGATGTAGCTCACTGATACAGCAGTTGTCTAGCATGTGTGAGGCCCTGGGTTCAGTCCCCAGCACTGCAAGGAAAAAAAAGAAACATTTGAAACTATAATTATGATATTTACTTTTTATTCCCTTTATTATTTACAGAGCACTTTCAACTCTCTAGCAGACTTCTCTAGAAGACTTATTCTTTCTGCTGTTTTAACATTAGTCTAAGTCAGATATGGTAGTGTGTGTCTATAATCCCAGTACTTGGGAGGCTTAGACAGGAGGATCTCAGGTTTGAGGACAGCCTCAGCAACTTCGTGAGGCCCTCCTCAACTTAGTTGAGATCCTGTTCCAAATAAAAAATAAACCTGGACTGGGGGTGTAGCTCAGGGGTAGAATGCCCCAGCACCCCCCCCAAAAAAGAGACATCAATCTAATGGCCATTAGGTACTGAATATAACTCATTAGGTACTGAATATAACTCCAAGGAACTTATATTATTAAAGCACATGCTGGGTTTTTTTTTTTTTTTTTTTTTTTTGGTACTGGAGATGGAGCCCAGGGGCATTCTACCTCCAAGCTATACCCCCCAGCCCTATTTTATTTCTTTACTTTGAAATAGTCTCACTAAGTTGCGGAGGGCCTCACTATGTAGCTGAGGCTGGCAATCCTGTCTCAGCCTCCCAAGTACTGGAATTACAGGTGTGCACCACCACAACTGGCTCATTGCCACCTATTTCTTTACTCTGGGATGATCAGCTTTTTTTTTTTTTTTTTTTTTTTTTTTTTGCAGTACCGGAGGTTGAACCCAGGGGCATTCTACCTCTGAGCTCCACCCCCTATTTTTTATTTTGAAATAGTGTCTCACTAAGTTGCGGAGGGCCTCACTAAGTAGCTGAGACTGGCCGTGAACCCGCATCCTCCTGTCTCAGCCTCCCAAGTACTGGGATTACAAACATGCACCACCACGCCCAGCTGATGGTCAGCTTTTTAATATTTATTTGTAAGAGCTCTTTATGTATTTAGTCTAGGTCTCTCACACAGGGAAAATGTTATTAAATTTGTTATTTTTAAATTTTGTTCATAGTATTTTTCACTTAGATATTTAAAAATTTTATGTGATTAGACTTTTCTTTTTTCCTTTATGGTTTCTGCCTTAGTAGAACAAATATTTTGCTCTTAAGTTATATCGGTATATTGTCACTATATATATGTTTTGTCTATATGTTTACAATTTAAAATTTTTCACCGGGCATGGTAGCTGCATGCCTGTAATCCCAGAACTTGGGAGGCTGAGACAGCAAGATCCCAGGTTTGAAGTCAGCCTCAGCAACTTCGTGAGGCTCTCAGCAACTTAGTGAGACCCTGTTTCCAAATAAAAAATAAAACGGGGTTGATACCACCCCCAGTACCACAAAAAAAATTTTTTTTGCTAGGAGTGGTGGTGCATGCCTGTAACCCTAGTACTTGAGAGGCTGAGATGGGAGGGTCCCAGATTCAAAGACAGCCATAACAAGTAGTGAGAATCTCAACAACCTAAAGAGACCCTGTTTCAAAACAAAAAAGTAAATAGGGCTGGGGGTGTAGCTCAGAAGTACATTGCCCTTGGGTTCAATCCTAAATACCCCCCCAAAAATAGCTGGGCGTGGCGCACGCTCGTAATCCCAGTACTTGGGAGGCTGAGACAGGAGGATCCGGGTTCATGGCCAGCCTCAGCTACTTAGGCCCTCCGCAACTTAGTGAGACCCTGTTTCAAAATAAAGAATAAAAAAATACGAGCCGGGCGTGGTGGCGCACGCTTGTAATCCCAGTACTTGGGAGCGGAGACCGGAGGATCCGGGTTTGCGGCCAGCCTCAGCTACTTAGTGAGGCCCTCTGCAACTTCGCGAGACCCGGTTTCAAAATAAAAAAAAAAGTATAAAAAGTAGGGCCGGGGGTGTAGCTCGGAGGTAGAACGCCTCTGGGTTCCATCCCCGGTACCGCAAAAAAAAAAAAAAAAAAAAAAAATAGGGCTGGGGGTGTAGCTTGGAGGTAGAATACCCCTGGGTTCAATCCCCAGTACCGCAAAAAAAAAAAAAATCTCAAGTTTATGCCATTGGAAAATATGTGGCTGTAGATGGAAATGCTAACAGAGAAAATAATAACAAAACTGTAGCATTGTTAGTATATGTGCCTTGCTTGTTAAACCCACTTAGCAATAATTATGGAAATGATTTTTTGTGTGTCAGTTTAAAATGTAGGACTTTGACTACTCTTGTAAATCAATTTAGCAAGCTGGGCATAGTGGTGCATGCCTGTAATTCCAGTACATGGGAGGCTGAGACAGGAGGATCACAGGTTCAAGGACAGCTTCAGCAAGTGGTGAGACTCTCATCAACCTGGCGAGACCCCATTTCCAAATAAGAAATAAAATAGGGCTGGAGGTATAGCTCAAAGATAGAATGCCTCTGCGTTCAATCCCCAGTACCAAAAAAAAATGATTCAGCAGTTATTATATCAAAGTCGTTTGTTTTCATTTGTGTACAGCCCGAGATGCTCCCCTTAGTTGTGTTCCCAAAA
This sequence comes from Glis glis, assembly GCA_004027185.1. NCBI lineage: Eukaryota > Metazoa > Chordata > Mammalia > Rodentia > Gliridae > Glis > Glis glis. The sequence goes on along the minus strand of PVJS01061510.1, from coordinate 2,817 downwards.
TGTAACCAGTTTTAACAGTCAGTGTAGGCCATCCCATGGCACTTTCTATGCTTATGTAACACCTGTTTATATAGAATAAACAAATTACAGTTTAGCAATGATTTTTTTGTGGCTGGTAAATGAACTGATACTTTGTGATCAGAAAATTCTGTGCTGCTGAACTTGTTTACCAAGATATTTATGAAAGAAAATGTCTGAAGGAATGCATGATAAAGGTAAAATTAATCACCCAAAAAGATGCGTGTGTTAAGGAATGCCTACAGCTGCCATGTGAGTCGGCACTGAGCTTCTGTGTATCATTTGTCATTCAAGGGCGCAACTGGAAACGGATTTGAAGATTGAGAAGGAATGGCGGCAAACTTTGCAGGAAGATCTTCAAAAGGAGAAGGATGCCTTATCTCATCTTAGAAATGAGACCCAACAAATCATTACTCTTAAAAAAGTAAATAGTGGTAAAACTTTAAATATTTTATCTTGACAAATGTTAACTTATTTAAAAAGATGATTTATATAATCTACATTTATCCAAGGAAAACAGGCTATGTGAGTTATCTTAAATCTCAGGTGCCAGGCGTGTTGGCACATGCTTGTAATCCCAGCACTTGGGAGGCTGAGACAGGAGGATCACAGGTTCAAAGCCAGCCTCAGCAATTTAGTGAGGCTTTCAGCAACTTAGTGAGACCCTGTTTCCAAATAAAAAAATAAAATAGGTCTGGGGGTGTAGCCCAGAGGTAGAAGGCCCCTGGGTTCCATCCCCGTACCACACACACACACACACACAAACCCACCTCAAGGGATTAGTGAATGGAAACTAGTTGATGCATAGAGCAGTGAAGAAAGGGCTTTGGACACATAGTTCTATTTCTTATAAAAAGTTTTAGGATAGTTATTTGTTCCTAGTTAATGGTATATATCAGTGTGGAGTTTGATATTTCTTTTTTTTGTTTGTTTTTTTTGCGGTACCGGGGATTGAACCCAGGGGCGTTCTACCTCCGAGCTACACCCCCGGCCCTATTTTTTATACTTTATTCTGAAACCGGGTCTCACAAAGTTGTGGAGGGCCTCACTAAGGAGAGAGAGAGAGAGGGAGAGAGAGAGGTGAGGCTGGTCGCGAACCCAGATCCTCCGGTCTCCGCCTCCCAAAGTACTGGGATTACAAGCGTGCGCCACCACGCCTGGCTTGATATTTCTTTTTAAATCGTATTTTCTGTCTTTTATGTTGAAGGAGTTCCTTAACCTCCAGGATGAAAATCGGCAGTTGAAAAAAATATATCGTGAACAAGAGCAAGCGCTTCAAGAACTTGGCAACAAACTTAGCGAGTAATTCTGTTTTCCTTCAACTAAGTAGTCTGTGACTCTTGCATTTTTCTTTTATTCCTGTGGTGCTAGAGATCAAACTCGGCTTCCTGCGTGCTAGGCAAGCTCTCCACCAGAGCCATACCCCCACTCTACCGTCACTGACTCTTACAAACAATATGAATGTACCAAACCCATTATGTAGAAATGTTTCAGTGCAGCCAGGTGCAGTGGCAAGCATGTGTAATACCTACTGTCAGGAGGCTGAAGCAGGAAGATCCCAAGTTCCTATGGTTTGTGCCCTGTTTGAACATATTACCAGATATGTGGGGTAAGCTTAGGAAAGTTTAATAGTGAATGTGCCACTGACACATTAAAAAAAAGTGTCACTTTTTCAATATAAAAAAGTAAGAAGCCGGGCATGGTTGATGCACACCTGTAATCCCAGTACTTGGGAGGCTGAGACTGGAGGATCCGGGTTCGCAGCCAGCCTCAGCTACTTAGTGAGGCCCTCCGCAACTTAGTGAGACCCTGTTTCAAAATAAAGAATAATAGGGCTGGGGATGTAGCTCGGAGTAGAATGCCCCTGGGTTCAATCCTCAGTACTGTAAAGAAAAAAAAAAAAAGTAGTGGGAGCAGCCAGGTGCTAGCTCAGTACTAGAAAAAAAAAATCAAGTTTTAAATCTAAAAATTCATCTTTGTTAATATGAAAGATTACACTAGCCAGAGAAGATCATTAGGATATTACATTATATGATTTAATAGCATACGAAAAATCAGTATCTTTGTAATGTTACTAGGTGTTCTATATTTTAATGTATACTAAAATTTTGACATGTTTGTAATATTTCCAGGTCCAAACTTAAAATAGAAGATATAAAAGAAGCTAACAAAGCATTACAGGTGAGTAGAAAATATTTTCCTCAAATAAGAAGGTATAAATATGTGGTATTGGGGATTGAACCTCAATCAAGTCTGGCTAGGTTGCTGAGGCTGGTCTTGAACCTGAGAATCATCCTGTCTAGCCTCCCAAGTACTGGGATTACAAGCATGCATCAGCTGTGCCCAGCCTTAATGAAGTATTCAATTGACAAAATGTATCAAGTAATTGGTTAGTTCATTACTTTTTCCTTGGAGTTTCCTTCCTGGAGTTCTCCGCTATCCTGCTCATCTCTGGCCTGGTCCCTCCTGTCTGGACATTTCCCTTTACTGCTATTCTTGGAGTTCCATTTATCCTATGTGGGCGTTCCTGTTGCCTGAACCCTGTAATTTCTTACTTTCAGTAGCTTACTGAAAAATGGTTACCTTAGAGAGTCTAAAAATTTCCATATGTGAACAGGCCTTTTTTTTCTGCACATACATTTTAGCAGATGGGTGTATATATGAATGCTTGCCCAAACCATTCTTTAAACTGTAAAATCATTTATTAAATAGATTATGTATATATAAAGAGGAGTACACGTGCCTAGTACAGCTGAAAACACTTGCACACCCTCTGCTTATCTTTTTTTTTTTTTTTTT
>PVJS01061509.1:0-10974 GCA_004027185.1 Glis glis | reverse complement strand
GCATTCTACCTCCGCGCTACACCCCCGGCCCTATCTTTTATACTTTATTTTGAAACCGGGTCTCACGAAGTTGCGGAGGGCCTCACTAAGGGGAGAGAGAGAGAGAGAGAGAGAGAGAGACAGGGAGAGAGAGAGCGAGCGAGAGAGCTGAGGCTGGCCGTGAACCCGGATCCTCCGGTCTCTGCCTCCCAAAGTACTGGGATTACAAGCGTGTGCCACCACACCCGGCCCATATTTCTTTATTTATATTTATTTATTTATTTATTCATTGTGGCAGTGGGGATTGAACCCAGGGGCATTCTTTTTTTGCGGTACTGGGGATGGAACCCAGGGGCATTCTACCTCCGAGCTACACCCACAGCCCTTTCTTTTATTCTTTATTTTGAAACAGGGTCTCACTAAGTTGCAGAGGGCCTCACTAAGTAGCTGAGGCTGGCCACGAATCTGGATCCTCTGGTCTCAGCCTCCCAAGTACTGGGATTACAAGCATGTGCCACCATGCCCGGTGAACCCAGGGGCATTCTACCTCCAAGCTACACCCCCAGCCCTAGTACTGGGATTATAAGCATGTGCCACTATGCCACTATGCTGGTGTATTTATTTTTTAAAAAGCATGTAATCTATTTTATTTTATTTATTTTTTTGGTGGTACCGGGGATCGAACCCAGGGGCATTCTACCTCCGAGCTACACCCCCAGCCCTATTTTTTATTCTTTATTTTGAAACAGGGTCTCACTAAGTTGCGGAGGACCTCATTAAGTAGCTGAGGCTGGCTGTGAACCCGGATCCTCCAGTCTCAGCCTCCCAAGTACTGGGATTAAAAGCATGCACCACCACACCTGGCTCTGTAATATATTATAGAAAGATATTTTTCTATATTTTTAATTTATTAATATCTAGAGTACATTTGAGTAAATGAAATCATCAGCCAGCCTCAGCAACTTAGCAAGACTCTCAACAACCTAGTGAGACCCTGTTTCAAAACAAAAAAATAAAATACGGCTGTGGGTGTAGCTCAGAGGTAGAATGCCCCTGGGTCCAATTTCCAGTACCCCCCAAAAAAAGAGAGTTAAGGTTTAACAAATCAGTCTTTGAAATATATAATTCTGAGACTCTGCTCTGCTTTGAGCCTGGCTCCTATAATCTTCACAAAACGCCACCCCCCCCAACAGTTTTAGCTTTCAGCACTGGTCCCAGCTATGTCTGTCTCTGCTTTACCATCAACTCTACTTCATCATGTAGCCTGCCTGGTGCAAACCACCTGATCAAGTTTTACACGGACAGTTAAAAGTCAACAGGGTAAGATGAAGGTAGCAAAGAAAATGATTTTTCTGCTCAATAATCAGAACAAGAAGAGGGAGTTAAAACAAAAGAAAGAAGACTTAAATTACCTTTCCATATTTCTGGGCATAGGATCCAGTAAGAAGGGAGTGGAAGATGATGATGGTTTCATCCAAGTCCCACAGAAATACCCGCTGAAGGAAGGAAGTATAAAAAATAATGAGTATCTTCCAATTGCAATAAAATGAAATGAGAAAACAGTAACAGAAGGAAAACTGGAAAGTTCATAAATATGAGGGAATTAAATAATAATAATCTTACACAATGAATGGGTCAAAGAAGAAATTATAAATGAAATTAGAAAGCTGGATGTGGTGGCACACGCCTGTAATTCCAGTACATGGGAGGCTGACACAGGAGGATCTCAGGTTTGAGGAGAGCCTACCAAGTAGTGAGGCTCTCATCAACCTAGCGAGACCCTGTTTCAAAATAAAAATAAAATAGGGCTGGGGGTGTAGGTTGGAGGTAGAACGGCCCTGGGTTCAATCCCCAGTAACAATAAATAAACAAACATAAAGAAAAGAAATTAGAAAATGTCTAGAGATGAATGAAAACACAAACACAACATATTAAAACTTATGTAAGCTGGGCGTGGTGGCGCATGCTTGTAATCCCAGTACTTGGGAGGCTGACACAGGAGGATCGCAGGTTCATAGCCAGCCTCAGCAACTTGTGAGGCCCTCTGCAACTTAGTGAGACCCTGTTTCAAAATAAAGAATAAAAAAATCAGACTGGGGGTGGAGCTCAAAGGTAGAATGCTCTTGAATTCTAACACCAGTACCACAAAAAAAAAAGAAAAAAGAAAAAACAAAATTTATGAGACACAATGAAAGCAGTGCTAAAAGAAGTATCATAACTGTAAATGCATACATTAAAGAAGAAAAAGAAGTGGCAGTGTAGCTCGTGGTAGGCTATGTGCTTGCATGCACAAGGCCTTGGATTCAATCTCCAAGAAGAATGACCTCACCTCCATAACCACATTGTATACTGCAAAGAATTAAACAAAAAAGAGCAAACTAAACCTGAAGCCTAGAGAAGGAAGGAAATAAAGTTAAATTGAAGATGATTAAAACAGAGAACAGAAAAACAACAAAAAAAGCCAATAAAACTAACGGTTTGTTGAAAATATTCACAAAATTTACAACCATTAGCTAGAGTGACAAAGAAAAAGACTGAAATTACTAAAATCAGAAATGACAATAATATAGATTTTATAGAAATAAAAAAGATTATAAGAAGATCTTATGAGCAGTTACATATCAAGAAATTGGATAACGCCGGGCGTGGTGGCGCACGCTTGTAATCCCAGTACCGGAGACCGGAGGATCCGGGTTCGCGGCCAGCCTCAGCACGCGCATGCACTCTTGCTCTCGCGCTCTCTCTCTCTAGCTCTCTCTCTCTCTCTCTCCCCCTGTCTCTCTCTCTCTCTCTCTCTCTACCTAGTGAGGCCCTCCGCAACTTTGTGAGACCCAGTTTCAAAATAAAGTATACAAAAAAATAGGGCCGGGGGTGTGGCGCGGAGGTAGAACGCCCCTGCGTTCAATCCCCGGTACCGCAAAAAAAAAAAAAAAAGAAATTGGATAACTCAGATGAAAAGGCCAAATTCCCAGAAATATACAGCACAAAGTACATAAACTGACTTGAGAAGAAATAGAAAACCTGATAAGACCTGCAAATAATAGATTGAATCAATAATTTAAAACAACCCAATAGCTGGGCATGGTGGCACATGCCCGTAATCCCAGGACTTGGGAGGCAGAGACAGGAAGATCACAGGTTGGAGGACAGCCTTAGCAATGTGGCGATCTCTCAGCAACCTAGCAAGACCCTGTTTCAAAACAAGAAACAATTGTAATAAAAAAAAAGGGCTGGGGGTGTAGCTCCGAGGTAGAATTACCCTAGGTTCAATCCCCAGTACCCCCCACCCCCACCCAAAAACCAAAACCAAAACCCAAACAAAACATCCCAACAAAAAAATTCCCAGGGCCAGATGTCTTCACTGGTGAACTGCACCAAACATTTAAGTAAGAATTAGGGGGCAGGGAGCATAGCTCGGTGGTAGAGCACTTTCAATCCCTAGCACGACAAGGGGGGTAAAATGTAACACCAATCTTTTCTAAACTCTTCCGGAAAAAAATGGGAGAGGATGGAACACTCTTAATTCATGCAATGAGACCCTGATACCAAAGTCAGACTACAACACTACAACTAAAACTATAGAAACTGACAAAACTATATCCCTTATGAAAATGGATGCAAAAATCCTTAACAAAATAGTAGCAAACCAAATTCAGCAGGATATTAAAAGAATTATACATTGTGACCCAGTGGGATTAGTTCTTTGAATGTAAGGATGATTAATTCAACATTCAAAAAATTAACATGTAATCTATCATATTAATAGAGAAAACCCACCAATGAAGAAAATGCATTTGACGAAACTCAACAGCCTTTCATGATCAAACACTTAATAAACTAGGAGTAGAAGGAAATGTCTTCAACATGAGTACAGCTGTATATGAAAAATCCACAGCTAAAATCATACCCAGTTGCCAAAGACTAAAAGCTTTACCCCTGAGGTGAGGAATAAGCAAGGATGCCAGTTTTCACTATTTCTTCTTCTGTGTTTTTTTCTGTGGTACTAGGGGTTGAACCCAGGGACATTCTACCTCTGAGTTACACTCCCAGCCCCATTTTATTTTTATTTTGAAACAGGGTCTGGCTAGGTTGATGACTCCCACTATTTGCTGAAGCTGTCCTTGAACCTGCAATCCTCCTGCCTCGCCTCCCAAGTATTGGGATTACAGGCGTGTGCCACCATGCTCGGCTGGAAACCAGCTGTATTTCTGTACACATGCAGTAAGTACTCCGAAAAAGAAATTAAAAAAACAGTAAATAGCATAAAAAAGAATTAAATACTTAGGAAAAAATTTAACCAAGGAAGCAAAAGACTTGTAGAATACACTGAAAACCGTAAGATATTGCTGAAGGAAGTTTAAAAAGACATACCTAAATACATGGAAAGGCATCCGTGTTCATAGATTGGAAGACTTAATATTGTTAAGATGTCAATACTATCCAAACCAATCTACAGATTCAATGTAATCACTAACAAAATCCCCAAAGTGTCTTTTATTTTGCTTTTGTTTTTTTGGTACTGGGGATTGAACCCAGGGGTATTCTACCTCTGAGCTACACCTCCAGCCCTATTTTATTTTTATTTTGAAATGGTCTAACTAGGCTGATGAGTCTCACTACTTGCGGAGCCTGTCCTCGAACCTATGATCCTCCTGTCTAAGTCTCCCAAGTACTAGGATTACAGGCATGCGCCACTACACCCGGCCCCCAAAGTGTCTTTTAAAGAAATAGAAAAAAGCCGGGCGTAGTGGCGCAAGCTTGTAATCCCAGTACTTGGGAGACTGAGACAGGAGGATCCGGGTTTGTGGCCAGCCTCAGCTATTTAGTGAGGCCCTCTGCAACTTAGGAGACCCTGTTTCAAAATAAAGAATAAAAAATAGGACTGGGGGTAGAGCTCAGAGGTAGAATGCCCCTGGGTTCAATCCCCAGTACCGCAAAAAAAAAAAAAAAAAAAGAAATAGAAAAACTCGTCCTAAAATTCATATGGAATCTTGAGGAACCCCAGATAGCCATAACAATCTTGAAAAAGAACGAAGCTGACGATTCACACTTCCTAATTTTAAATTTATTACAAAACTTCAGTAATCAAAACAGTGCAGTACTAGCATAAGGATCAACATGTAGACAAATGGAATAGAGCTGTGGCTAGAAATACATGATCAACTAATTTTTGACAAAGATTCCAAAATCATCAAATGGGAAAAGGAAATTTTTGTTGTTGTTTTTTTCAGTGTTAAGGATTGAACACAGGGCTTCATGCATGCTAGGCAAGTGCTCTACCACTGAGCTACACTCTCAGCCCAGGAGAGTCTTTTCAACAAATGGTGCTGGGAAAACATGGTATCCATATACAAAAAGTATTAAGTTAGACTTTATGCAAAATTAACTCAAAATGAATCATACCCCTATATTAAACAATGAACAATAAAAATCTTAGAAGAAAACAGATGAAAATCTTCATAACCATGTATTCTTGAGTATTATACCAAAAGCACAGCAATAAGAGAAAAATATCAGACTTTGTCGAAATTAAAAATGTTTGTGCTTCATAGGATCCAATCAAGCCGGGTATGGTGGCATATATAATCTCAGTACTTGGGAGGCTGAGACAGGAGGATTGTAGGTTGGCAACCAGTCTCAGTCCTGTTACAAAACAAAGATAAAATAGGACTGGGGGTATAATTCAGAGGTAGAATGGCCCTGGGTTCAATCCCAAGTACTGCCAAAAAAAAAAAAAAAAAAAAGATAATATCAAAACCCCACTATTACTAGAATTCTGTAAGTTTTTCTAGTCTTTTTAGTAATGAAGTCAAATGTATGTCTGTAATACATTCCCACCGTGCATAAAGCACAGAATAAATCAGTGCCAATCTCATTAAGAAGTTACCAGATCTGTTTGTGTCGCACAGAAACTGGAGCTTGAAGTACTCTAGCCCTCTCATTTTTCCTTTTAGATTTCTAAATGGAGAACAGTGTGACATCACTTGTGGCTCCCTCTGCTTTCTGAGTAAGATGCACTGTTCTTTCTGTTCTCCTCTGGAATATAGAGAAATTGTTCTTTCCTTTTTTTTTTTTTTTGTGGTACCGGGGATTGAACCCAGGGGTGTTCTACCTCCGAGCTACACCCCCAGCCCTATTTTTTATCCTTTATTTTGAAACCAGGTCTCACGAAGTTGCGGAGGACATAAGTAGCTGAGACTGGATGCGAACCCAGATCCTCCGGACTCCGCCTCCCAAGTACCGGAATTACAAGTGTGCGCCACCACGCCTGGTGTATTCTTTCCATTAAAAAGTTATATGGCTATCTAAATTCAGCAAAGCTTTTTCAATGCTTTGGTGAAAAGCATTTGAAAGGGATATGGTAAGTTATGGACATGAATAAGTTTTCCTTTTCTTATATTTTTTTACTTGGCCAATTCAGTTATTTTTGCTTAAGAATTAAAGGGCATACCACATAGAACCACATTATTTCTGAGTTTCAGACGTGTTTGATAAGTTTCAGAAGTAAGAAAAAACAGAAGTAGGCAACTCGAGTGAGTTGCTTCCCATACCTCCAATTCACTGTCCTGGGAAGAACTGGTGTCTGCTTTCCTCTTGCCGCGGTTCTTGCCGGTCATGTTTTTCCTGGACTGATCATCAGCATCTTTACTTGGTGTTGTCTGGGACAAAGATGGGCTTGTAGAGGGGTCTCCTGGAAAGGAAAAACGAGATTTATACTGCCAGCAGCCACAGCTTCTAAGAGCCAGAGCAGAAAGATCAGTAGATTCTTCTCTACCTTATGAATCACAATGCAGGGATAAAAAACTAAACTTTTGTATAAGCAATTTGGGAAAATAGATCTAAATGTAGAGAATCAAGAGTGGCTAATACCACAAGAAGAATTATAACCATACTTCACATGCCTGCCTCCCTACTGAAGAACACATCTACAAAGGTTGTTTTTTTTGAGATGAGGCCTCATTATGTTGCCCAGGATGGTCTTGAATTGCCTCAGCCTCCCAAGTAGCTGGGACTACAGGCATGCACCACTGTGCCCGGCTTATCAAGTTGTTTGCCAAAAAAAATTAAGCTTGAACCAGCTCAAGCTTCTTTTTTTTTTTTTTTTTGCGGTACTGGGGAATGAACCCAGGGGCATTCTACCTCCAAGCTTCACCCCCAGCCCTATTTTTTATTCTTTATTTTGAAACAGGGTCTCATTAAGTTGCGGAGGGCCTCACTAAGTAGCTAAGGCTGGCTGCAAACCTGCGATCCTCCTGTCTCAGCCTCCCAAGTACTGGGATTACAAGTGCTTGCCACCACGCCCGGCTTGCTCAAGCTTTTTGATCAGGGTTTCTCAACTTGTTACAAGTGACATTTTGGGTAAGGTAATTTTTCGTTGAGAGGGATGTCTGCACATTGTGGGATGTTTAACCAAGCAGTATTTCTGACTCCTACTCACTGGATGCCAGTAGCATACTCAACCCGGTGTGACAACCAAAAATGTTTCCACATTGCTAAATGTCCTCTGGGGACAAAATCACTTCTAGTTGAAAACCACTGCTCTAGCTCCATTTAATAATTTACAATAAAATACAGAAGGCAGCAAGACATGTCAAAACATTCTATAATGATATAATCAGCAAAATTCAGACTGGGTAACAGTACTTGATAAACAATCTAGTTTCTTCAACAAATAAATTACAAAGGGGGAAAAAGATGGGGAATTCATAGGCTAAAAGAGACATAAAACACAAAATATGCACCCACTAATCACAATAGACAGTCCTTATTTTGATCCTATGCCCCGCTCAAATTTTCTATTAATTAATTAACTAATTAATTAATCAATTAATTTGTTGGTACTGGGGATTGAACCTAGAGGCATTCTACCTCCAAGCTACACCCCCAGCCCAATTTTATTTCTTATTTGGAAACAGGGTCTCAGTAGGTTGCTGAGAGCCTCGCTAATTTGCCAAGACTAGCTTTGAACCTGTGATCCTCTGTCTCAGCCTCCCAAGTACTGGTATTACAAGCATGCGCCACAACGCCTGGCAATTCATTTATTTTTAATTGTAAAATAAAAATTATTTATATCTATCATACATAACATGTTGCTCTGAAATATTTATATACTGTGGAATGACTTGGATCCTAATATAGCAAGAGGTAAAATGAAACTCATACATTTATTTTTTTTGGTGGGGTACTGAGGATTGAACCCAGTGGCATTCTACCTTCGGGCTACACCCCCAGCCCTATTTTTTAATCTTTATTTTGAAACAGGGTCTCACTAAGTTGCAGAGGGCCTCACTAAGTAGCTGAGGCTGGCCGCAAACCCGGATCCTCCGGTCTCAGCCTCTCAAGTACTGGGATTACAAGTGTGCGCCACCACACCCGGCTGAAACTCATAACATTTATAACTAATTTATAACTAATAACATTTAAAACTAATATGAAGACCTTTTGGTACTATGGATATTAAAGAATTATTGTTGAACGTTTTTATGTGGGAATAGTGGCACTGTTGTTATGTTTACGAGTACTTAACCCTTAGCAAACAATGCCTGGATAATTTGGAAGGGAAGTGGATAAAGTACAGATGCAGCGGGGCATGGTGGCGCAGGCTTGTAATCCCAGTACTTGGGAGGCTAAGACAGGAGGATCGCAGGTTCGTGGCCAGCCTCAGCTACTTATTGAGGCCCTCCGCAACTTAGTGAGACCCTGTTTCAAAATAAAGAATAAAAAATAGGGCTGGGGGTGTAGCTCAGAGGTAGAATGCCCCTGGGTTCAATCCTCAGTGCTAGAAAAAAAAAAAAAGTAGAGCAGCAGCCAGATTGCTTCGGAGTTGTTCATTGTTGAAAGTGGATGATGAAGATGTAATGTTCACCGTACTAGCCTGACAACTTTTGTCTGTTTGGAATTCTCCATTATTCAAAAGTTAAAATTGTTATGAACAAAGATATATAGAAAAATTAATTAAAAACTAAAGCATCAACATTTGTAATTATTTCAACGTTATGTTAGTTTGAAGCAGCAACCATCTGCATGTTCATTTACTTACTAGTCTGTTCAGTGCAAGATGTATAAAAAGCTGTTTAGTTGACATACAGCCCTGTTTTTAAACATAATCATCAATGCAAATAAACAGGATTTTCCTTAAGTTACATGATGTACAGACAACCACTACATTTTCATTCACTATAGAGACTTATAAAAATATGTGTATACACTTATTGAATTTGTGTATAAAGCCTTCATGTCAAAGTTTTTAAAACTTGGACATCATAATTCATCGATGCATCTCAAAGCTGTTAACCTCCTGAAATTTTATGTTAAACTTTATGTAATTCTTGGGGGAAAAGGATCAGGAGTCCAAAATACACCCAGACTATAACTGAGGTCCTCCAACTTTTACATAATATACTCAGATTCTCTGTGACAAGTGTACTAAAGCTATAGGGAAGGCAGGAGAGGGGTCTTTTTATTGTTAGTATTTTCTGTTCTCAGCATCAGGTAGAAATTCAGGCACCAGTGACTCATCAGAGGCTGTTTCCAAAGTTTAAATACTTCTCACCTGGGAGGGAAAGGCAACAGCATGGTGACTGTGACCTACACCACAACAAAACCATCTTCACCATCATCTGAAAACATCTGGATGAAGTGCCCGTAAGCAAGTTTTCTGAGCTGCAGTACTCACCAGAGGGAAGCCTTGGTGCTGCTGGCACAGGTACCATGACGCTAGGCTTCTCCGTCTGGTATGCGGGAGTTGATAATGTGGTATTCTCAGCATCATTGTTAGCCTGGCCTGTGGCTCCAAAGCTGGAGGTGGGGTAGCAGGCCTGGTACTGATTCTGACCAAGGATAGTATAGGTGGGATAGTCCTACAGGCCAAAGGGAAGGAGGGAGAAAACAAGACTTAGAAACAGCATGCATTAATTTCAACACAAGAGGCTTTCTTCTTCCTCTTATTCATAACTATTTTCCTAAAACATTAATTTGACTTCATTTATCTATCTAGCAGTTTCACAATGAAAATAATGATTTTCAAAATGCATTGTTTCAAAATAAAAAGGATTGGGGGTGCAGTTCAGCTCAGAGGTAGAATAATGACTTTGGCTTCAATCCCCTATATATATATATAAAGGAAAGCAACCTGTGGAACCTTGAGACCAGAGATGCCTCAGGAACTGTCTTTGGAATGAGGGGAAGGCTGAGAGGGAAGGATATTATGTACACTCATATGTATACATACAATGTTGGGGTTTTTTTCTTTTTTCTACTCTAATAGCCCCCCACCTACCAATTTTATTTATTGAATTTCTGCATAAATTTCTTTTTTGTTTTGTCGTACTGGGGACTTGAACCCAGGGGCATTCTGCCCCTGAGCTATACCCCCAGCCTTTTTATTTTTATTTTAAAACATGGTTTCACTAAGTTGCTGAGACTGGCCTTGAACCTGTGATCCTCCTATCTCAGCCTCTGTACTGGGATTACAGGTGTGTGCCACCATATCCAGCTTCTGCATGGAATAAGCTTCTACTTATTCATATATATTTGTACTTGAGATTGAGCCCAGGGGCATTCTATCTCTTAGCTACGCCCCAGCCCTATTTTTTATTCTTTATTTGGAAACAGGGTCTCACTAAGTTGTGTGAGGGCCTCACTAAGTAGCTGAGGCTGGCTGCGAACCCGGATCCTCCTGTTTCAGCCTCCCAAGTACTGGGATTACGAGCATGCGCTACCATGCCTGGCTTATTTTTATTTTTTTAATTTAATTTAATTTTTTTTTGCAAAGCTGGGGATTGAACCCAGGGGCCTTCTACCTCCGAGCTACACCCCCAGACCTATTTTTTATTCTTTTTTTTTTTTTGCGGTACCGGGGATTGAACCCAGGGGCGTTCTACCTCCGCGCTACACCCCCGGCCCTATTTTTTATCCTTTATTTTGAAACTGGGTCTCACGAAGTTGTGGAGGGCCTCACTAAGGAGAGAGAGAGAGAGAGAGTGAGAGAGAGAG
>PVJS01061508.1:0-10974 GCA_004027185.1 Glis glis | reverse complement strand
GTGGTGGCCCACACTTGAAATACCAGTGTACTTGGGAGGCTGAGACAGGAGGATCGCAGTTTCGAAGACAGCCTCAGCAAGTAGTAAGATTCTCATCAACCTAGCGAGACCCTATTTCAAAATAAAAATAAAATAGGGCTGGGGGTATAGCTCAGAAGTAGAATGACCCTGGACTCAATCCCCAGTACCACACACACAAAAAATGAGGAACCTGTGTTCACACTCTGATGGGAAAGGTATATAGTCTGGCATAGAAGACAAACATGTGAACAAATAAATGGACAATAGGGTGATCTGTTCTATAACAGAGATATAAGATGGTGGGAACATGCAAAAGGGGAGTGCCTTACCTGGCTGAGAGAGTTGTACTTTTTTTTTTTTTTGCAGTACTAGGGATTGAACCCAGGGGCATTCTACTTCTGAGCTACACCCCCAGCCCTATTTTTTATTCTTTATTTTGAAACAGGGTCTCACTAAGTTGTGGAGGGCCTCACTAAGTAGCTGAAGCTGGCTGCAAACCTGCAATCCTCCTGTCTCAGCCTCTCCAGTACTGAGATTACAAGCATGTGCCACCACACCTGGCTCGTCTCCTTCTATTAACAGCTGTAGTGGTCTGACTCAAGCTAAGCCAGTCACATTACCTAAACTCCCTGAGCCCACAGATTGGTTCAAAGGTGTAGGCTTGGGAGAGTACTGCCCTGGGGGGGGGTCTGGAAAAGTAAAAGCCCTCTGCCTCTCATTATTAAGCTCTAAGGATGTGAACCCAGAGATCTTGGGTCTACTTAGAGAAACAAAATGAGATGGAAAGCATCCTAAAGATATTAGAATCCCTGGTTGCAGTCAATCTTTCCTTTCCTAAGCCTTTGTTGTTCTGTTCTGTTTTTTCTTCCTTTCCCTCTTTTCTTTTTCTCTCTTTCTTTCTTTCTTTTTGATGGTACTGAGGATTGAACTCAGGGACATTCTACCTCTAAGCTACATACCCAGCCCCATTTTACTTTTTATTTTGAAACAGGGTCTCACTAAGTTTCTGAAGGCCTTGCTAAATGGCTGAGGCTAGTCTCAAATCTGCAATCCTCCCATCACAGCCTCCCAAGTACTAGAATTACAGGTATATGCCAACACGCCTGGCTCTATTCTTTCTTTAAAGCTGTAACCTCCCTGATAACATTCAAGTGACCCATTAACTCATCAGATATTTTTTGTGTGTGTGGTACTGGGGATCGAACCCAGGGGCATTCTACCTCCGAGCTACACCCCCAGCCCTATTTTCTATTCTTTATTTGGAAACAGGGTCTCACTAAGTTGCGGAGGGCCTAAGTAGCTGAGGCTGGCCACGAACCTGGATCCTCCAGTCTCAGTCTCCCAAGTACTGGGATTACAAGTGTGCACTACCATGCCCGGCTTACATCAGATATTTTTTGAATATATTATTCTAGGCATTGTTCTAGATGCTGGGGTTAGATACATAGATTCTAATTTGGCTCCTAGTGACTCTTGCTTTTTTGGAAGGAGGGGGTACTGGGAATTGAATCCAGGAGCAGTCTACCTGCGAGCTACACTCCCAGCCCTTTTTATTTTTTATTTTGAAACAGGGTCTCACTAAGTTGCAGAGGACCATGCTAAATTGCTGAGGCTAACCTCGAACCTGCGAACCTCCTGTCTCAACCTCCCAAGTACTGAGATTATAGCCGTGCACCACCATGCCCAGCAACCCTTGCATTTGACCCCCTGTGGTCCTTGCTGTCAATTATTCATGCCCATATGTAGTGCCTTCCACACTGAATAAGCGTTTGTGACAAATGAAAGCTGGCAAAACTGATAGGGTCTACTGTATAATGACCTGATACTAGGTCATTATAGTTTTCATCATGTTCTTTAAGATTGCATGTTTTAGAGCCAGGCATGGAGGCACACACCTGTAATCCCAGTACTTGGAAGGCAGAAACAAGGGGATTACAGGTTGGAGGACAACCTCAGCAATTTAGCGAGGCCCTCAGAAACTTAGACCCTGTTTCAAAATATAAAAGGGCTGGAGGTGTAGCTCAAAGGTAGAATACCCCTGGGTTCAATCCCCAGTACCATGAAAAAAAAAAAAAAAGGGCCGGGCATGGTGGTGCACGTTTGTAATCCCAGTACTTGGGAGGCTAAGACCGGAGGATCCAGGTTCAGAGCCAGCCTCAGCTACTTAGTGAGGCCCTCGCAACTTAGTGAGACCCTGTTCCAAAATAAAGAATAAAAAATAGGTCTGGGGGTGTAGCTCAGGGGTAGAATGCCCCTGGGTTCCATCTCAGTACTGAAAAAAAGAAAAAGGATTGCATGTTTTGGAGCCAGGTATGTTAATCCTGTCGTCTCAGTACTTGGGAGGCTGAGACAGGAGAATCACAGGTTCGAGGCTAGTCTCAGCAACTTAGCAAGATGCTCAGCAATTTAGCAAGACCCTGTTTCAAAATAAAAAATAAGCCGGGTGTGGTGGCGCATGCTTGTAATTCTAGTACTTGGGAGGCTAAGACCAGAGGATTCAGGTTCACAGCCAGCCTCAGCTACTTAGTGAGGCCCTTCACAACTTAGTGAGACCCTCTTTCCAAATAAAGTCTAAATAATAGGGCTGGGGGTGTAGCCCAGAGGTAGAATGTCCCTGGATTCAATCCCCGGTACCCCCCAAAAAATAAAAAAATTAAAAATAAGCCGGAGCCGGGCGTGGTGGTGCATGCTTGTAATCCCAGTACTTGGGAGGCGGAAACCAGAGGATCCGGGTTCGCGGCCAGCCTCAGCTACTTAGTGAGGCCTCCGCAACTTAGTGAGACCCTGTTTCATAATAAAGAATAAAAAAATAGGGCTGGGGGTATAGAAACAGAGTGTAAAAACAGAAGTAACTCCATTTTACAAAAAAAAAACTTCTCTGCTTTGAGTAGCTGAAAAGAAGAACTCCACCCAAGGAAAAGAAAAATTTGTAAAGCAACAGTTTGTTCTGTCAAAATGAGAAGTTTTTACTGAAATTTTCATTCAGAGATAATATTAACTATGTAATGTTTAGCTTCTGTTACTAACAAAAAGATACAGGACATACTTTTCACCCAGAGATAATATTAACTGTGTAATGCTTGGCTTCTGTTACTGTAGCTTCTGCTAATGAGTAAACCCCCTCCTACTTACAGTTTAGTTGGAAATAGCTGATTGGTTATAGATTCATGATGTATGTAACCATGACATAAGCTGTATGTGCTATTTTTTTTTTTTTTTTTTTTGCGGTACCAGGGATTGAACGCAGGGGCGTTCTACCTCCGCGCTACGCCCCCGGCCCTATTTTTTTATGCTTTATTTTTGAAACCGGGTCTCATGAAGTTGCGGAGTGCCTCACTAGGTAGAAAGAGAGAGAGAGAGAGAGGAGAGAGGAGAAAGAGAGAGAGATCACGCGCGCACGCATGCGCGCTGAGGTTGGCCGTGAACCCGGATCCTCCAGTCTCCGCCTCCCAAAGTACTGGGATTACAAGCGTGCGCCACCACCCCCGGCTGTATGTGCTATTTTTAAATCAGTATTTAAGTCACACATGCTGTATGCCTTTAAAAACCCTGCTCACTTTGACTCCAGTGCCCAGTTATTGGAGTCTGCTTTAAGACCCACTCTGGACCGCGGGCCAAATAAACCGCTTCAATTTGATCTTTACTCCTGGTCTCCCTTGATCTCTGTGATTTCTCACTAACCTGGAGTATTACGCTAACCTGGGATATTACAGGGGTATACCTCGGAAGTAGAATGCCCATGGGTTCAATCCCCACTACTGCAAAAAAAAAAAAAAAAAAAAAAAAGCTGGGCATGGTGGAGCACACTTGTAATCCCAGTACTTGGAAGGCTGAGACAGGAGGATCACAGGTTCGCCACAAGCCTCAGCTACTTAGTGAGGCCCTCCGCAACTTAGTGAGACCCTGTTTCAGAATAAAATAGGGCTGGAGGTGCAGCTCAGAAGTAGAATGCCCCTGGGTTCAATCCCCAGTACTATAAAAATAAATAAATAAATAAGCCGGGCATGGTGGCACACGCTTGTAATCCCAGTACTTTGGGAGGCGGAGACCGGAGGATCCGGGTTCGCGGCCAGCCTCAGCTCTCTCTCTCCCTCCCTCCCTGTCTCTCTCTCTCTCTCTCTCTCTCTCTCTCTCTCTCTCTCTACTTAGTGAGGCCCTCTGCAACTTCGTGAGACCCGGTTTCAAAATAAAGTATAAAAAATAGGGCCGGGGGTGTAGCGCGGAGGTAGAACGCCCCTGGGTTCAATCCCCGGTACCCCAAAAATAAATAAATAAATAAATAAATAAATAAATATAAAAAATAAAGGACAGGGGTGCAGCTCAGAGGTAGAATCCTCCTGGGTTCAATCCGTAGTACAAACAAAGAAAGGAAGAAAAGGGAAGCCAACCACCATGTGTGAGCTCCTCTGTGGAAAAACAAAACAAAACACTATGGGTTCCCACCAATGTCCAGAGCCAACTTCACAGCCATGGCAATGAGTCACGTTGGAAGTGGGCCCTTCAGCCCATCAAGCCTTCAGTTACTTTAGTACTGGCTCACAGCAGACTGAATCTCATCTTACTCTAAATGGGATGAATAAGCAGAGTGACATGATCAGACCCACTTTATTGTTAAAAGCATCAGCTGGCTGCTGTGCGGTGAACTGACTCCAAGTGGTAAGGACAGAGACCTGGGGAGTCGCTGGCAGCTGCTGAGAGATGAAGACTGAGGGATGGACTGGTGTGGCAGTGCAAATGGCAAGAAGTGACCAAAGTTGGACATACCTTCAGTTAACATGATTTCCCTTCAGATTGGCTATTGGATAAAGGAGAGATCAAAGATGAGTCTGAGATTTGCAGCCTGGCAACTAGAAGAATGGAGTCGCCATTGCCAATGACAGGGAAGACTGAGGGAGGAGTAGGATCAGAAGTGGTGGAAGCTAGAGTTGGGTTTCTATCATCTGCCATCAAGAGTCTTAATTGCTACTCGGGTAGTCAGAGAAATTATCACAAACAAGTGATATTTGAGGCAGATCTTGGAAAACAAGAACTCCATTCTTTCTGTTATGGAATGAAGTGTGTGGGTATAGTTAGTTAATGCTTATTGAACTCACATTCTTTGTAATCTCATCTACTGGACTCTCTTCTGTATATGTGTTTTCTACATGATATTATGGGCTTTTGCTAGTTTATGCTGCAATAACAAAAGCCTCCCCCCAATCTTAGCAGTTATACCAATGAAGGCTTATTTTTTTCATTTACATTTCCTTCCATGGCAGGTTGACAGTGGCTCTGTTCCATACATTCATTTATTTTTTAGATGGTGAAATTTGTACAGAATGGCAGAATATGGCATCTGTAAGTTCACTGGTACTTTGTTTATTCATTCAACAAATATTTCTTCAATACTAGTTTCACACCAGGCATGGTTTAGTATTAGGAACATAAAACAATCAAAATAGATGAAATCTCTAATTTTCTGGAGCTTATATTGAAAATGAGAGATTAGCCAGGAGTGGTGGTGCATGCCTATAATCCCAGTACTTGGGAGGCTGAGACAGGAGGATTGCAGGATTGAGGACAGCCTCAGCAAGTAGTGAGACTCTCAGCAACATAGCAAGACCCTGTTTCCAAATAAGAAATAAAATAGGGCTGGGGGTGTAGCTCAGAGGTAGAATGCCCCTGGGTTCAATCCCCAGTACCACACACACAAAAAAAGAAGAAGAGCCAGGCGTGGTGGCACACACTTATAATCCCAGTACTTGGGAGGCTGAGACCAGAGGATCCGGGTTCGCGGCCAGCCTCAGCTACTTAGTGAGGCCCTCTGCAACTTAGTGAGACCCTGTTTCAAAATAAAGAATTAGAAAATAGGGCTGGGAGTAGAGCTCAGAGGTAGAATGCCCCTGGGTTTCCATCCCCAGTACCACAAAAAAAAAAAAAGGAGGAGGAGGAGGAGAAAGATTAAACACATATAAGAAATATTCTCAGGAGAACCAAGATGGTGGGATAGCGAGAGGCAGTGTGTCGCCAGCGCTCCAAAAGTTGGAGCTTGGCCAGCAGCAAGACTGCTTCTTGACAAGAAAAGTAGGGCAGCCAAAACTCAACAAAACAGTGAGAGCCAAAGTGCAGCAGAATGCGAGGCAGTGGAAAGAGTGGAGGGCGGTAGGGAGCTCAAAGCATTTCACCTGGTAAACCGAGAGCGGAGACAAAGGCGCCATCTTGGCTGAGCCACACGGCTCCCGGAATCCTCCAGCAAAGAAACAGCTGATTCTTGTGAAACCAGCAATTATAGTCCACCATTGAAAGCAGTCAACATCGGACCATGATGAAGCCCAAGTCAAACCAGATCCACACCTACAACAGCAGCGATGGCAAAGGGTGGGACGCGAGCCTCAGCCCCCACAAAGAAAGCAATGCGGAGAGACACAGATGAGGCGGCCAGGCACAGGAGCACCCCAACACCGAGAAAACGAGCAGGTGAGGCACAGCCCCGCTGGAGTAGCCTAGCACCGGCACAGAACACCCCAGTACTGAGAACATGGACAGATATGGCATGGCCCCCCGGAGCCGCCTGACAATGAGAACATAGGTGGGTGAGATAAAGGGAGGCAGCGTGTCGCCGGCACTCTGAAACTCGGAACTCGGCCAGCGGGAAGACTGCTCCTTAACAAGAAAAGTAGAACAGCCAAAACTCAACAAAACAAAGAGAGCCGAAGAGCAGCAGAGTGCAAGGCAGCGGACAGAGTAGGGGGGCTAAACAGAGCTCCATGCATTTCACCTGGTAAGTGGAGAGCAGAGGCAAAGGCGCCAACTGTGCAGGGCCACGCCTACACTGCAACTCCCGGAGACCAACAGCAAAGAGACAACAGATCCTTGTGAAAACAGGAAGTATAGACCACCATTGAAACCCATCAACTCCGGAATATGATGAAGCCCAAGTCAGTCTAGATCCGCACCTACAACAATGATGGTTTCAAGGGGTGGGCCGTGAGCCTCTGCTTCCGCAACAAGTGCAATGAGGAGAGACAAAGAAGAGGTGGCCATACACAGGAGCAGCCCAACTCTTGAGAACATGAGCCAGCGAGCCACGGACCCCAATAGCAGCCCAAAACAGTCCTGGAACACCCCAGAACTGAGGACATAGGTAGATGAGACATGGCCTCCCCCAACGTGCCCAGCACTGATAACACAGGTGTGTCAGCCCCTGGCCCTGCCCCCAGAGACTTCCCTGCACTGGGGAGGTGAGGCACGTGAACCCTTGGCCTTGCCCCTGGATACCCCCGGCGCTGGGGACGTGGGGCGGGCAAGTCCTTGGCCCCGCCCCCAGAGAACCCCTCCCCCTGGCGCTGGGGACACGGGTCAGGTGAGCCCTTGGCCCCGCCCCCGGAGACCCCCAGCACTGGGGCCACGGGGTGGGCGAGCCCTTGGCCCTGCTCCCAGAGAACCCCTTCCCTCGCTGGGGACGCAGGGTGGGCAAGCCCTCAGTCTCACCCCTGGAGACCCCACGGTGCTGGGGATGCAGGGCAGGAGAGCCCTTGGCCCCGCCCCCAGAGGACCCCCTCACCCCGGCACTGGGTATGCGGGGCAGGCGAGCCCTTGGCTCTGCCCCCAGAGAAACCTTCCCCCTGGTGCTGGGGATGTGGGGCGGGTGAGCCCTTGGCCCCGCCTCCAAAGGCCCCCCCCCAGTGCTGGGGACGTGGGGCAGGCGAGCCTCCGGCTCCACCCCAGAGTACCCCAGTACTGAGGTCACAGGAGGATGAGCCACAACCCCACTCAGGAGGGACTCCAGACAAAGAGAGAAAACCTCAGATGAGCAAAGAAGGCAAACTGGGGGAGATTGGAGGGAAGGAGAGGGAAACAAACTGGTGCACAGGATGGACTTACACAAAGATATCAAAGTCAACTACTATTCTGAAAACGGGAAGGAGGGAAGGGGAGGAAGGTGGGGGTGGGAAGTGAGGGAGGGCTCAGTGACCGATGAGTGCATGTATATGTCAACCACCCCGAAATCCTTCAAGATGTATGATTGCAATGCACTAATAAAAAAAAAAAAAGAAATACTCTCTTACCCTTTTTTTTTTTTTTTTTTTGAGACAGGCTCTTACTTTGTTGCTCTGGCTGATGAATTCCTACACTCAGGCCATTCCCCTGCCTCAGCTTTCCAACCAGCTAGAACTACAGGCACACACTACATTGCACTGGGCCTTTTATTCATTTATTTTTTGTGTGATGCTGGGAATTCAACCCAGGGGCGTTCTACCTCCAAGCTACACTCCCAGACTATTTTATTTTTATTTTTTATTTGGAAACAGGGTCTCACTAAGTTGCTGAGGACCTTGCTAAGTGCTGAGGCTGGCCGCAAACCTGTGATCCTCCTGTCTCAGTCTCCCAAGTACTGAGATTACAGGCATGCACCAACATGCCTGGCTTAATTACCTCTTTTAAATTACACTAATATAAAATTATTAAAACTTAAATGTATTCCATTTTGGTTTTTATTTTTGTTGTTCGTTTATTATTGCACAGAAACCCTTAATAACAGCTTCCCCACCTGGCATTATTATTTTGTGTGAGTGCAGGAGGGGTTACTGGGGATGAACCCAGTGGGGCTCTACCACTGAGCTACATCCCCGGCCCTTTTTATTTTGTAACACAGTCTCACTAAATTCCAAAGGCTGGCCTAGAACCAGTGGTCCTCCTGTCTCAGCCTCCCAAGTACTGGGATTACAGGCGTGCACTACCATGCCTGGCTTCTATAATTCTATAATATAAATTATTATATAAATATAAATTCTATAATATAAATTACTACTTCTATAATAATTTGGGGTGGTGTCACAAATGATCTCTGTGATTCAGAATCAGTTGTGGAATAATGCTCAGCTCGATTTACTAGTCCCACCATACCTAGTTCAACCACAAACTATTTACCACACACATGCCTAAAACATGAGACATGGGAAGGCTTAAAATGATAGAAAAAAGCTGGGCGTGGTGGCACACGCTTGTAATCCCAGTACTTGGGAGGCTGAAACAGGAGGATCGAAGGTTCGCAGCCAGCCTAAGCTACTTAGTGAGGCCCTCCACAACTTAGACCCTGTTTCAAAATAAAGAATAAAGCCGGGCGTGGTGGCGCACGCTTGTAATCCTGGTACTTTGGGAGGCGGAGACCGGAGGATCCAGGTTCGCGGCCAGCCTCAGCGCTCTCTCTCTCTCTCTCTCTCTCTCTCTCTCTCTCCCTCCCTCCCTGTCTCTCTCTCTACCTAGTGAGGCCCTCCACAACTTCATGAGACCCGGTTTCAAAATAAAGTATAAAAAAATAGGGCCGGGGGTGTAGCACAGAGGTAGAACGCCCCTGGGTTCAATCCCTGGTACCACAAAAAAAAAATTAATAAATAAATAAATAGGGCTGGGGATGTAGCTCGCAGGTAGAATGCCCCTGGTTTCAATCCCCAGTTCCAAAAAAAAAAAATTAAAAATTATACAAAAACAGACAAATCATTGATGTTAATCTGGTTGTGATACACTATAGTGTTACAAAATGCTGCCATAGGGAGTAATTTGGCAAGCTATATGAGATTTCTCTGTACTGTATTTCATATACCTACAATATAATTGTGCAATTATTTCAATAAAAATTCATCTAATAAAACATGAACCAGGGAAATGACATCAGTAATTATGGTAGCTATTAATGTTAGATAAATTATATTTTAAGATAAAAGACAGCTAGGCATGGCGGTGCATGCCTGTAATCCCAGTACTTGGGAGGCTGAGACAGGAGGATCGCAGGTTCTAGGCCAACCTCAGCAACTTAGTGAGACCCTCAGCAACTTAGGGAGACCCTGTTTCAAAATAAAAAATAAAGCCGGGTGTGGTGGAGCATGCCTGTAATCCCAGAACTTGAGAGGCTGAGACAGGAGGATCGGAGGTTTGAGGACAGCCTCAGCAAATAGTAACTCTCATCAATCTAGCAAGACCCTGTTTCAAAATAAAAATAAAATAGGGTTGGGAGTGTAGCTTGGAGGTAGAACACCCATGGGCTCAATCCCCAGTACCCCCCCCCCACACACATATATATAAACAAATAAAACAGGGCTGGGGGTGTAGCTCAGAGGTAAAATGCCCCCAGGTTCAATCCCCAATACTATAAAAAAAAATCCTGGGATCCTGGAGCCTCTGGCTCTCCCATTGTTCTTAGGGAATGCCCCTGACTCTCAGTTACTCAGAGCCTGGGAAATATAAATAGATCCCACTGTGGATAATGCAAGCAAGTTGGCACAGTTTTTGTTGACCAAGTCTTTTTCTCTCTCACCCTTAAGAAATTGCTCCAACTCTGCATACTTCTCATTCATTTCCAAAGGGTTCTGATACTTGCAGTGGGAAGGGAATGTTTGAAAGTTTATTGTTAAGTTTTTATGCATCCTTCCAGCCAAGCGTCCTTTTTGTTTTAAATCTGATTATAAAAATATTTTACAATAATTGTATAAAATGTGATTACAGAAAAGCACAAAGATTAAAATCACTTGTAATCTTATCACCGAATGATAGGTACTGTGGATTGAACCCAGGGGCATTCTACCTCTGAGCTACACCCTCAGCCCTTTTTTTATTTTTTGTTTTGAAACAGGGTCTCACTAAGTTGCTGAGACTGGTCTTGAACCTGCAATCCTCCTGTCTTAGCCTCCCAAGTACTGAGATTACAGGTGTGCACCACCATGCCCGACTCTGTCTCATTTCTGAGTGCATGAATACATTGTTTTTTCATTATGAAAATGGGATCATTTTTATAATGAATGGGCTTTGTACACTTAGCCATGAAATTGAATGAGATACCTAAGGAAGAGTAGAGATGGAAAAGAGAAGAGATTCAAAAACCGAGTCTCGAGGATCCGGGTTCGCGGCCAGCCTCAGCTCTCTCTCTCTCTCTCTCTCTTTCTCTCTCTCTCTCTCTCTCTCTCTCTCCCTCTCCCT
>PVJS01061507.1:0-10973 GCA_004027185.1 Glis glis | reverse complement strand
GCAAAAAAATAAATAAATAAATAAATAAATAAATAAAGGTGTTTCAGGGCTTTGGGAGTAATTCTTGTCTAAGATGTGACCATAGGGAGGCAGCAGAGTGCAGTGTCTAGGAGGCTAGTTCCAAAATGGGACCAAAGGGGTTCAAATCCCAAGTTCCCTGTTTATCAGCAGGGGTGTCCTAGGCAGGTTACTTAACCTCCCTCAACCTCTACCATCCTTATATATCAAATAGGTAAAATAAGTACCCCCACCTCATGGGGTCATTGGGAGGACTAAGTGGGGTAATATATATAAAGTAGCTAACACAGGGTCTGGCACTTAGTAGGTACTCAGTAAATATACATAATAACACTGTCGTCATTATTAGTGTTGCTGGGAATAATGATCGGTATATGTCATCGATAGCCTAATACAGAGTGATGCCTGACACTGAGTCAGACATAGGAAATATTAGCCACTGCATTTATTATTACTACTGCTGCTTTCAGGCTGAAACCAAGAGCTGTTGGGAGAGTAGGTCACCTTGTCAGTCTCCTTGGCTCTACTAGGGACATAGGAGGGAAACTCTGGTCCTCAGGTGTTCCCTCACCAAAGGCTCCAGGTCCAAGAAGTCCAGGAAAAGCTGCTGGTTAGACTGTCCTCTTGAACACATAATGCATTTGTTTTTCTTTTTTTTTGTGTTACTGGGGATTGAGCCCAGGGGCATTCTACCTCCGAGTTCCACCCCCAGCCCTATTGTTTATTCTTTATTTTGAAACAGGGTCTCACTAAGTTGCAGAGGGCCTCACTAAGTAGCTGAGGCTGGCCGCGAACCCAGATTCTCCTGTCTCCGCCTCCCAAGTACTGGGATTACAAGCGTGCGCCACCACGCCTGGCTCCACATAATGCTTTTGAGCATATCAAAAGCACATGAAGATCTACAGAGAAGCCTGTTTAGCTTTAAGTAATTCTTTCGCAAATTCTTGGCACATTAGAAAATAGAAAAAATATATATAACTTCCAGCAACAGCCTGCCATCCCGGAACAATTAAATAGATTAATTAAATAGATTAATCAAACCAGGTGTGGTGGCGCATACCTGTAACTCCAGTATTTGGGAGGCTGAAACAAGAGGGTCGCAGGTTTGAGGCCAGCCTCAGCAACTTAGTGAGGCCCTCAGCAGCTTAGTGAGACCCTGTTTCAAAATAAAAAATAAGACAGGCATGGTGGCCCATGCCTATAATCCTAGTACTTGGGAGGCTGAGACAGAAGGATCACAGGTCTGAGGATAGCTTCACCAAGTAGTGAGACTCTCATCAACCTAGCAAGACCCTGTTTCCAAACAAAATATAAAACAGGGCTGGGATGTAGCCCGGAGGTAGAATGCCTTTGGGTTCTATCCCCAGTACCACAAAAAAAAAAAAAAAAGCTGGGCATGGTGGAGCACACCTATAATCCTAGTAGTTGGAGGCAGAGACAGGAGGAGCGCAGGCTCAAGACCAGTGTCAGCAACTTAGCAAGACTCAGTTTCAAAGTAAAAAATAAAATTGGACTGGGAGTGTAACTCAGAGGTAGAATGCCCCTGAGTTCAATTTCTCATACCACAAATAAGTAAATAAATAAATAGGGTTGGGGCCGGGCATGGTGGCGCACGCTTGTAATCCCAGTACTTTGGGAGGCGGAGACTGGAGGATCCGGGTTCGCGGCCAGCCTCAGCGCTCTCTCTCTCTCTCTCTCTCTCTCTCTCTCTCTCTCTCTCCCTGTGTGTCTCTCTCTCTCTCTCTCTCTCTCTCTCCTTAGCGAGGCCCTCCGCAACTTCGTGAAACCCGGTTTCAAAATAAAGTATAAAAAAAAAATAGGGCCGGGGGCGTAGCACGGAGGTAGAACGCCCCTGTGTTCAATCCCCGGTACCGCAAAAAAAAAATAATAATAAATAAATAAATAGGGTTGGGGATGTAGCTCAGAGGTAAATGCTCCTGGATTCAATTCCTAGTACCACAGACACAAGAAAAAGATTAATCATCAATTGCTGTGTTAAAAAAAAATTACTCCAAAATAAAATGGCTTCTAACAATGATAAAAACTTGTCCTTTAGGTTTCTGTGGGTCAGGATTCAGGAGAGGTCAATAGGGCAGTTCTGGCTTGTGGGGTGGGGTTTTCTGAGGTGGCCGTTGGATGTCAGCAAGGCTGCAGGCAGCTGAAGGCTTGCCTGTGATTGATCTGGCTCATTCACCCAACTGCTGGCTGCTTCTGCTGTAGGCTTTACCCCCACCCTCCTGTCAGTGATTATTTCTCTTGAGCAATTCAAGAGAGAGTACCAGACACTCTTATACCCCAGCCTCAGAGGTCAGTGTCATAGAATCACTTCAGCCACATTTTGTTCATGAGAAGCTAATTATTAAATCGAACCCGTGTTCAAGAGGAAAGGCATCAGATTCTACCTTTTCCTATGAATTTTTGGCCATATTTTAACACCATCACTGTGTGCCTTCCAGTCATTTCCTATTGTTGAATGAACCTCTCTGGGCTCTCATCTATTCTTCTGCAAGTTAAATAACTACTCCTTCCCCTTTTTCGTCTACTCCATTTGCTACCTCCCTTCTCCCACCCACATTATTCCTAGTATCTGAACTGTCATTGGACATCCACACCCATGGAAAAATCTGGTGTTCCCAGTAGATATACGGGTGCTTCCCATACCCACCCACACCTCTCCAGGCCACCTCCTGACGCTCTTTGTCCTCCCTGCTGTTGACAGGTACCCTGGCTCAACATTCATGGATCATGTGTTACGTTACCAGGACACTCCAGGAGTCAAAATGATTGTGGTTCTTGGAGAGGTGAGTTATTAGCCCCCACCCCTTATTTTGCAGTGCTTGGGATCAGACCTGGGGCTTTGCATATGCCAGGCAGGTGCTTTACAACAAAGCTATACCCTCACCCCCCCTTTTTTAATGATTCTAACAGTAATGCATGATCTCAGTTGGTTTTGTTATGTTTTGTGGTATTGGGGATTGAACCCAGGGTCATTCTACCTCTGAGCTACACCTCCCAGCCCTATTTTATTTTTATTTAAAAATGGGGTTTCACTAGGTTGAAAGTCTCACTACCTGCTGAGGCTGGTCTTGAACCCGCGATCCTCCTATCTCAGCCTCCCAAGTACTGGGATTACAAGCATGCGCCACCACTCCTGGCTTGTCTATAACTTAAAATCACAGTCCCTGGCAGCCCCACCACCAAGATTCAGCCTAGAAGTCATCACTGTTGGGGCCTCTGTGTATGTTTCTGGAAAAGGAGGTCTCATTTCCCAGAGGTATAAGATGTTAGCCCCCAATGAAGGAGAAGCTCTGTTCTGGCTGGCCATGGTCTCTACCTGATGGATAACTGGAGTGAAAAGAGCATTTTTTAATTTTGGGGAGAGCTAGGCATGGTGGTGCACATCTATAATCTAAGTACTAGGGAAGCTGAGACAGGAGGATCGCAGGTTCAAGGTCAGCTTCAGCAACTTAGCGGGGCCCTGTTTGAAAATAAAAAGGACTGTGGGGGTATAGCTCAGAGATAGAATGCCCCTGGATTTGATCCCCAGTACCAAACCAAACAACAATCAAAAAAACCCAAATATATAAATTTTGGGAGAGTCTCATAACCCCATCCCTTGCTTATTCCTCTAAGCAGTCTGAGCAGGTCTGATCCTAAATCATACTATAAATCAGGAAGGGAGTGTCCCAAGCACTCCCTTAAAAGACATGCTTTCCCTTTGGAATTCCTTCCTGTATCCAGGCTGAATCTTGCAGGCTAAAATTAAACCTTCTGTTATCTCACCAAAACCCATGTCCCCCCATTTTGTAGTCAAGTTGTATCTCATAGAACACTTGGTGACTTTTGGCCCTTGTGTGATCGGGGCACCATGTCCTGCTGCAGTGCTGGTCCTGGTATGACTCAGGATGGGCTCTGCTAACTTGTGAACTTTTCTCATCCCCTTTCCTCCACAGATAGGGGGCACTGAAGAATATAAGATCTGCCGGGGCATCAAGGAGGGCCGCCTCACCAAGCCGGTAGTCTGTTGGTGCATTGGGACATGTGCCACCATGTTCTCCTCTGAGGTATGGTGGTGACAGGTCAGGACTGGGTGGAGAATGGGGGGTCGAGAGGGATCATTTGAAATGAACCATGTGATCATCACATTAGGCAGCTAGTTCCATCAACAAATGTGTTATTACTTGCTCAGGTTCTGCAAGGCCCAGCAGAGCCCTGCTCCCTGGGAGCCTATGTCCACTTGGACGAGGCATGCTCATCAGTGATTTAAGGCCCAGACAAGGCTCTGAGTCCCTACTGGTTATCTGCATGGGTTGAGGAGGCTTCACTGAGAGGGTGATGTGTAAATGGTGTCTTAGGGGAGGGAAGCCAAGGAAGATTATGTGAGCCCAGAGTTTGAGACCAGCCCTGGCAACATAGTGAGACCCCATCTCAAGGGGAAAAAAATAGCTAAAAAACCTCACAACTTGTTTAACTTTCTTGAACCCAGAGTTTCTGAGTATAGACTCTCTTCCCACCCATTAACTGAGGAAGACGAAGTCCTACAAAGAAGGCTTTGCAAACCTGTGTTTCGACCCCTTTGAACCAGATTGGGCGTTCCTAACCTTTTCACCTCTAAGGGCCCTTTTCATTCTATTTAGTATCTAAGAGCATAGACGAAGCCAAGTTGCCTGGGTTCAAATGCAAACACATACTACCTTTTTGACCTTGGGCAAGTTTCTTTACCGCTCTGCAGTTCATTTCCCTTTCTATAGGAAAATCATAGCTACTATATGAAATGAGTGGAGCTCTGAGAAAGCACTTGGTTGGATGAGCTGGGTGTGGTGACACATGCTGGTGATCCTGGCGACTCAGGGGGAGGGAGGGAGGGAGGAAGGGAGGACGGGCTTGGATGGTAGTAAGTGTTGTTTATACAGGTTAGAATGTTACTGTTATGGCCCACTGTACCCCACAGGGTACAGGGTCAGGGGTTTGTAGCATAGGTTTCATGAGGTCCGCTCATTTCCTCCATTGCTTGATTTAAGGCAGTTACCACTCAGCTCTTTTGATGGGCTTTCTCTTCTCTCACTTCTGTATTCTGTTGGGTTTACATCTTGCCTCAGCACATGCTCAGACAGAAGGTGGCAGTGGCTCACCAGCTCCATGTGGTTGTTGCGATATGGGGAGATACAGGCCTAGTGATGTTAAATCTGACCTTTTTTTTTTTTTTTTGCAGTACTGGGGATTGAACGCAGGGGCATTCTACCTCCAAGCTCCACCCCTAGCCCTGTCTTTTATTCTTTATTTTGAAACAGGGTCTCAATAAGTAACTGAGGCTGGCCGCGAACCCGAATCCTCCTGTCTCCGCCTCCCAAGCGTGCGCCACCACGCCCGGCTTAAATCTGACTTTTTAAAGAAGCTGGAAATTTGTGTTTTTACATGAAATCTTCTGGCCGGGCGTGGTGGCACACGCTTGTAATCCCAGTACTTGGGAAGCAGAGACCGGAGGATCCGAGTTCGCGGCCAGCCTCAGCTACTTAGTGAGGCCCTCCGCAACTTATGAGACCCTGTTTCAAAATAAAGTATAAAGTATAAAAAATAGGGCCGGGCCCCTGGGTTCAATCCCCGGTACTGCAAAAAAAAAAATCTTCTGACTTCTTTTTAAATATTGGTACATATTTTGTAAAAGTAGTGTGAGAAAATGAGGTCGTGTCTGTGAGCTCAGCTTAGGCTGTCAGTTTTTAATCTCGCTTCTCACATGTTGTTCAAAACTAACCCCTGTTTCCCATCTCCCTGACCACTGCCCCAGGGGAGCCCAGTGTGGCTAGGTATGAAGACGGCTAGTTGGAGCGCCAGGCTTTGTATCCTGGCTTCAGTGTGCATTAACTGTGTGACTTTGTGTAAGCTCCTGAAGTTCTGTGCCTCAGTTTCCTCATCTATAAAATGGGAGTCACCCATCCTACCTATTTAGTGAGCATACTTGAGGCTTAAAGGAAGTGATTAGCCAGGCCAACCCATGATCAGTGATGACATCTCCCAGGATCCTTTTCTCTCTCTTGGGGGATTAACCAACTCACTGTCGCTGCTGTCCTTTGCCCTCAGGTCCAGTTTGGCCATGCTGGAGCTTGTGCCAACCAGGCTTCTGAAACTGCAGTAGCCAAGAACCAGGCTTTGAAGGAAGCAGGAGTGTTCGTACCCCGGAGCTTCGACGAGCTTGGAGAAATCATCCAGTATGTGAGCCTTAGGAGGATGCTGGCCTCCCCCACTCTTCCCAAATCCTTCCTGAGACCCTCTACAACGTAGAGGCTGCCAGTATTCCTGGTCCCTCTCAGGCATCTAGCACAATCATGTAGATGGCTCAGAATCATCTTTTTCTTGGCTGTCATTTTGTTTTAATTTGGTTGTAGAAGCAGCAAGTCCAGGCCGTTCCAGCTGATGCTAAAACCTGTTCAGTTTCTGAGCCCACCTACTTGGCTGGGAGTTGGTGGCCATAAATTGAGAGAGAAGCATGGAAATGTTTAGAAAGTGTTGTCTCTGATTAAGAGTTGTTGGATATTATATTATTCTTTTCATTTCTACCTCCTAAACCTGAGTAGACTGCTCCTCTCTGTCCTTCATGAGCCCCCAGGTTGAGCTTTCTGTCAAGTCCCATCCAGAGAAGGGGACATTGGGGGATAGAGGAGAAGAGTAGTTTTGGCCAGAACTTGTTTTTATTTACTTCTCAAAATCCAGCTCAAAAGAGTAAGCCACTGAGAGCTGAAGAATCCTGCAGTGTTTGGTTTAAACAGCCTAAAATAATAAAATGCACGTGAATAAATATTGTCTCCTGCCCCTCCCCTGCCTCCCAGGTCTGTGTATGAAGATCTTGTGGCCAAAGGAGCCATTGTGCCTGCCCAAGAGGTGCCACCTCCGACAGTGCCCATGGACTACTCCTGGGCCAGGGTAGGTGCCTCGGATGTCCCTAGGAGTGTGGGTAGGGGATTGGGGGGACTGAGAGGGCAGGTTTTAGGTTGATTTAACTCAAAACACCTGGAAACCAGGCCCTGTCAACTAGTTAGGGCAACGATGTAGTCACCCCTCACTTAGGCCTTTCCAAGGGTATTAGTACAAACCTCGTTGGATTTTATCCACTGCCTGTGTGCTACGCGTGTGTGCTAAAGCTTATGAGATGGTTCTTTGCGATCATCCAGTATGCCGGATGCAGGCCCCCAGAGGGCCAGGGCAGCCTGTGTTTCCCAAATCTGTCATCTGACCTGGGAACAGGTAATGTCCCCTAGAATTGTTTTACACTTGCTAAGGAATTTTAGCGGTAGAGAGTCCACACTGCCTAATTGTCTGTGGGGCATAGATGAAGAGCTAATATTCTTGATATACAAGGACTCTTAGAAATCAATGTTAAAAGACCCAATGACCCATTAGAAAAAGGAATAGGAGCTGGACATGGTACCATACGTCTGTAATCCCAGCTATTTGGGAGGCTGAGGCAGGAGGATCACAAGTTCAAGGCCAGCCTGTGCAATTCAGTAAGATCCTGTCTCAAAATAAAAAGGGAAAGCCAGGTATGGTGGTGCACACCTGTAATCCTAGTAGTTGGGAGGCTGAGACAGGAGGATCGCAGGTTCAAGGACAGCCTTAGCAAGTAGAGAGACTCTCAACAACCTAGCGAGACCCTGTTTTGTTTTGTTTTGCGGTACTGGGGATTGAATCCAGGGGCATTCTACCTCCGAATGCCCCTGCCCTATTTTTTTTATTCATTTTGAAACAGGTCTCCTAAGTTGCAGAGGGCCTAAGTAGCTGAGAGTGGCTGCGAATCCGGATCCTCTGGTCTCAGCCTCCCAAGTACTGGGATTATAAGCGTGCGTCACCATGCTGAGACCCTGTTTTAAAGTAGAAAATAAGCTGCGCGTGGTGGCGCACGCTTGTAATCCCAGTATTTGGGAGGCTAAGACCGGAGGATCCGGGTTCGCGGCCAGTCTCAGCTACTTAGTGAGGCCCTCCGCAACTTAGCGAGACCCTGTTTCAAATTAAAGAATAAACAATAAGGCTGGGAATATAGCTCGGAGGTAGAATACCACTGGGTTCAATCCCCAGTACTGCAAAAAAAAAAAAAGAAAGAAAATAAGCCGGGCCGGGCATGGTGGCACATACTTGTAATCCCAGTACTTGGAAGGCTGAGACAGGAGGATCGCAGGTTCGTGGCCAGCCTCAGCTACTTAGCGAGGCCCTCTGCAACTTAGTGAGACCCTGTTTCAAAATAAAGAAGAAAAAATAGGGCTGGGGTATAGCTCGGAGGTAGAATGCCCCTAGGTTCAATCCCCAGTACTGAACAAAATAAAAAATAAATAAAGTAGAAAATAAAATTGGGCTGGGGGTGTAGCTTGGAGGTAGAATGCCCCTGGGTTCAATCCCCAGTACTGCAAAAATATAAAAAAATAAAAAAGGGAAAAAGGGGTGGAGGTGTAGCTCAGTGGTAGAGCACCCCTGGGTTCAAACTCCAGTACCACAAAAAAATTTTAAGCCAGGCATGGTGGCGCACGCTTGTAATCCCCGTACTTGGGAGGTGGAGACCGCAGGATCTGGGTTTGCGGCCAGCCTCAGCTACTTAGTGAGGCCCTCTGCAACTTTGTGAGACCTGGTTTCAAAATAAAGTATAAAAAATAGGGCCGGGGGTGTAGCTCAGAGGTAGACTGCCCCTGGGTTCAATCCCTAGTACCGCCAAAAAAAAAAAAAAATTTAAAGTGCTCATACCTTTTGGCACAACAATTCCATCTTTAGAAAGCTAATACTAAGAAATGTCGTATAACACACAAAGTAACATATCCAAGAATTTGTTTTTAGTTGATGTTTTTCAGTGGAGGCTACAAGTAGATTGTGGTATTATGACAGTGTACCATATAGCATTAAAAGAAATGCACTAGAGCAGCCCAGTTATTCCTGGGACACTTTTGTTCTGAGAGCACAAGATGGCGGGCTGTCCTGCAGAAATCTGTCATGGTCACCATAGCCCTGTGTCCCTCCACCCCTTCTCTGCTCAGGAGCTGGGTTTGATCCGTAAACCTGCCTCATTCATGACCAGCATCTGCGATGAGCGAGGACAGGAGCTCATCTACGCAGGCATGCCCATCACTGAGGTCTTCAAGGAAGAGATGGGCATCGGTGGGGTCCTCGGCCTCCTCTGGTTCCAGAGAAGGTAAGGCATGGAGCGCAGAGGACGGTAGGGCTCTGCAGTTTAGAGTTAACGACCCCACTCCTGATAAAGGACTGGGGTGGGCAGGCCTGTGTAGTGTGTCCAGAGTCAGTCTTAAGGTTACAGATCAACTGAAAGTTCAACGGAAAGAGACTCAGGCTGTTCCTAAGTCTTCTAAGGACAGAGGCCTAAAGCAAGAGAAGAAACAGCAGTGAATTCACCAGAACTCTTAGAACCGCCCTTTTAAGCCGGGCGTGGTGGCGCACTCTTGTCATCCCAGTACTTTGGGAGGCGGACACCGGAGGATCCGGGTTCGCGGCCAACCTCAGCTCTCGCTCTCTCTCTCCTTGGTGAGGCCCTCCGCAACTTTGTGAGACCGGTTTCAAAATAAAGTATTAAAAAGTAGGGCCGGGGGTGTAACGCAGAGGTAGAACGCCCCTGGGTTCAATCTCCGGTACCGCAAAAAAAAATGAACTGCCCTTTTAAAGAAATGAGACAGTAAATGCAGACCTCTGGACAGAATAGTATGAGTTAACAGGAGAGTTTTTAACAAATCAGAGAGCTTAAAGCATGAGGCCTAGGCGGGCGTGGTGGTGCACGCCTGTAATCCCAGTACATGGGAGGCTGCAACAGGAGGATCACAGGTTTGAGGCCAGCCTCATCAACTTAGTGAGACCCTGTTTAAAAAAAAAAAAAGGACTGGGGCTATCACTTGGAGTTAGAATGCCCCTGGATTTAATCCCCACCACCACCTTAAAAAAAAAAAGTGGGGGCCTGGTGGAACTGCAGAACAGACATAAAAGTAATTATGTTCTCTTTGCAAACTTGTGTCTCTCATCTGCCTGAGTGTTAGAAAACATTTCGTTTTCCCTGCAGTTCCCAGGGTTAGCCTTCCCCCTTGGACTGTCGCTAGGCGAGGGAGCCAGGGAGTGATTCACAGAGCACTGGGCAGAGGGGAGGTTGAGCGTTGTGGTTTCTGTCATGTCCTCACCTGCAGAGCTGGGTCTTGGTCCTGCTTTAGGCCCTTCCTGGAAACAGTTCACAGGTCATGACACCTGAGCAAGTTCTGTCTACACATGCCTCCTCACGTCTCCAGACTTTGGTCTTGATTATTAGTGGGGAAATGAAACATCCCACTAATGGGGAGGCCCCAGACTGAAAGGAACAGGGGTCTCACCTCCTCTCTCTCTGACACATGAAGGATTATAGCCACAAATATAGTTCAGATCTTGTGCAGCAGCTGATGTTCGAAGAAGACATTTCAAACCCTGGTTACTGTTTTATTTTTGTTATTTTTTGGTACTGGGGGTTGAATCCAGGGGCATTCTACCTTTGAGCTACACCCCTAGCCCTTTTTATTTTTCATTGTGAAACAGGGTCTCGCTAAGCTGCTGAGGCTAGCCTCGAACCTGCAATCCTTCTGTCTCAGCCTCCCAAGTACTGGGATTATAGGCATGAGCCACCACACCTGGCTCTCTAACTCTGTTTGAAAAGCAATATTTGAGCCAGGTGTGGTGGTGCATGCTTGTAATCCCAGTACTTGGGAGGCTGAGACAGGATGATTGCAGGTTCACGGCCAGCCTCAGCTACTTAGTGAGGCCCTCTGCAACTTAGACCCTGTTTCAAAATAAAGTATAAGCCGGACATGGTGGCGCACGCTTGTAATCCCAGTACTTGGGAGTCTGAGACGGGAAGATCCGGGTTCGCGGCCACCCTCTGCTACTTAGTGAGGCCCTCTGCAACTTAATGAGACCCTGTTTCAAAGTAAAGAATAGCCAGGCGTGGTGGCACA
>PVJS01061506.1:0-10974 GCA_004027185.1 Glis glis | reverse complement strand
AAACTCCAACTCCAGGACAACCAAGTTCAAACTCCAACTCCAGGACAACCAAGTTCAAACTCCAACTCCAGGACAACCAAGTTCAAACTCCAACTCCAGGACAACCAAGTTCAAACTCCAACTCCAGGACAACCAAGTTCAAACTCCAACTCCAGGACAACCAAGTTCAAACTCCAACTCCAGGACAACCAAGTTCAAAATCCAACTCCAGGACAACCAAGTTCAAACTCCAACTCCAGGACAACCAAGTTCAAAGTTCAAACCACACTCTGAACTTCACTGCGTCTCCCTGCATCCCCTCTACGCTCTTGAAAGGGAGAAGCTGATTGGCCCAGACGCTCTTCAAAGGGAGAAGCTGATTGCCCAGCTTAGGTCAGGAGAATACCCGTGGCCCAATCAGCTTCCAGGAGAGAGCAGCAGCATAGCATGCAGGCCGGCCACCCTGACCGCGTGCAACAGAGCCCGCCCTGGCGGAGAGCCGGCTTCTCCATGGCTGGTCCAGCTCTCCAAGGTTAACCTCCCTCACATCTCAGGAGTGTGCCGGCCAGCCACACACCGCCTATATTCCCTTTTCTTTACCTGACTCACTTTCTTCTTAAAGTATTGAATTGAAAACGTGTCATAGGATGAGCTTAAGTTGGAAGATCAGATTTCTCGCTAATACCTTTTTCAACACGTACATACTACTAAAACCAAGAGCGCATGTCCTCCGTACCATGGAGACGCCCCCATCGTGTGCGCTTTGCAGCCCCATCCTCTGTTTATGACGTCCCCTGCAGCCAAAGCACTCCACGTCCAAATGATGCGGACAGGTTTTAATCCATCCCGACTTTATTCTTCCTTAAATTAAATTTTTCTGCCTTGAAGACTTGCATGTGGTTGGGGGAAAATGGCTTTTGATGTTTCTCTGAGCACCAACCACTTTTAAAAATAAGCCCTCGGGTTTTCAGTTGTTTTTACCAGCATTGCCTTTGATGGGTATTCTTAGTGTGGTTTTTTAGGGTGGTTTAGGTCCATGTTAAAGGCTGATACAAACAATACCTAAAATGTATTTCAGAAGGGCTTAAGTGCGGGGCCATGAGGAGCCCCTAAACCTGCCCTCGAGGAGCGCCCCGGGGATTCGAAGTGAGCACAGGGAGACTGAAACCTAAATAGACCTCTTAGGGAGTACATGAGAGGCCTGCAGAGCTGCCCCCTTCCCAGGTGCGGCATGAAGGTAAGGGGCACTTGGTCCATTCTAGAAGTCTGGGCAGGCTTCCTGGGGGAGAGGGCATCCAAGCTGAGACCTGAAGGCAGGGGAAATCAAGATGAGAAGAGAGAGCTCGGGAGAGAAAGACCTATCCCCGGGGACAGGTGGCAGTTTGGCACTAGCAGAGGGACAGGTGGAGATGACGCAGGGCGTGTGGCTTC
Organism: Glis glis; assembly: GCA_004027185.1. NCBI lineage: Eukaryota > Metazoa > Chordata > Mammalia > Rodentia > Gliridae > Glis > Glis glis. The sequence goes on along the minus strand of PVJS01061506.1, from coordinate 9,564 downwards.
CAAGGGCTCTGGTCTCCGGGCTCCGCTATGAGGCCACACCAAAGAGGAAGAGCAGGTCTCAAAGCTGCCTTCCCTGGGCGGGGCTTAGGGATGTTTATAGACTGAGGCATCGGTGAAGGCAGTTGGTCAAACTCCATCAATTGTCATCCTCTTGCCCCACACGTCGCAGGCGTTTTCTATCTATAGTCAATTAAAGTTGACTAACTCAGAGCAGATGTGGTTATGTCCAGGAAAGTAGAGAGTAAGAGCAGGTGCAGGCTGGAGTGTGGCTCAGAAACTCGGGGCAGTGGTATACTCAGGCTTCCCTGGCTCCACCCTAGACTGGATATTTGGTTGGTTGGTTGGTTGGTTGGTTGGTTGGTTGGTTGGTACTGCGGATTGAACTAAGGGGCATTCTACCTCTGAGCTACACCCTCAACCAACCAAATAATGTTAGGTGCCTATATAAACATATCACTAGGAATCTCACTATCATATACAATTACACTGCACCAATAAATTTTTTTAAAAAACACATAAACAGCCGGGCTTGGTGGCACATGCTTGTAATCCCAGTACTTGGGAGGCTGAGATAGGAGGATCGCAGGTTCGCGGCCAGCCTCCGCTACTTAGTGAGGCCCTCTGTGACTCAGCAAGACCATGTTTCCAGATAAAAGAATAAAATAGGGCTGGAGGTATAGCTCGGAGGTAGAATGCCCCTGGGTTCCATCCCCAATTAAATAAATAAATAAATAAATCGGATGAACAATAAGGGCAGGCTGGCATCTCGTTGTATCAGTAGAGCTATAAACAGTGGTTGGATTCTGGACATAAAAGATTCCAGCTTAGACGGGTGCGAGGAAAGGCTCATGGGAGGCTCTGTGTTAGGGTTCTGGGTGAGCCGTGGAACGGGCGGAATTCCAGTTACTGAGGTGGGAAAAGACTTCCAGAGCTGTTGGGTGGCAGGCTGGAAGTCGGGGTTTGGTCAGAGATATTGGTGAGCCTCACCCCTGTGGACTATGGAAAGGGCAGCTGGTGATCCAAGACCAATGTTCCAGGGAAGGAGCACGGCTGGATATATTGAGCAGTGTAGACTCTCAGTATTAATTCGGTACCTGGCATCTCGTAGGAATTCAATAAGTGGCAAATGCACGAAGACCAAGGCTTAGATCAGCAGAAATACTTGCTTACCATTGGAGAAGAACCAGGCCTTCGCACCCTACTAATGGCGGGTCAATAATATGTTCACAGAAGAAAAGCACCTTTTTCTTCCCTCCTTCTTCTTCTTATTCCAAATTATTTGCAAAATAAGTTAGTGTGGCTTCACCTCGTTTGTTTTCTGTCTCCAACATAACATTAATAAACAAATTCAAAATCACACAAGTAGAAATGTAAATTATTTACAGTGTGCTCGAAGAGCTCAGAAGGGCTTTGTACGGTAAATAATTTATAAACTCATGGAAGGAGTTTCTTTTTTCACTAATTAAGGGTGAAATTTTTTCCAGTAAATCATGAGAGGGTTCAGGAAGTACGTGGAGCGAAGATCAATTCGGCACGATCAACATCTACTGAGAGGCTACTATGTGCCAAGCTCTGGGCTAACAGGGCGATTAGAGAACAGCACAACAGGGCTTCTGCTTCTAAGGAGCTGCCAAGCCCAGCATGGTGGCACATTCCTGTCATCCCAGGACTTAGGAGGCTGAGATAGGAGGATCGCAGGATTGAGGCCAGCCTCTGCAACTTAGTGAGACCTTCAGTAACTTAGCAAGACCCTGTTTCAAAATAAAAAATAAAACAGGGCTAGGGGTGTAACTCAAAGGTAGAATGCCCCTGTATTCAATCCCTAGTACCACAAAAAAATAAAATAAAAGGGGCTGCCTGTTCAGCGAGAGGACCCGCTCCCTCAAGGGCACAGGCTGCCGTAGACAGGGGTGCTGTCCAACATTGAGTTCTGGGCTCGGCTTTGCAGGTGCGTGGTACGATGGTAACTCTACACCTGCCCACAGGTAGGCATGACCATGTGCTTTGGATTAGCCAGTGAGATGGAAATCACAGTTCCAGGTGTTCCTTCTGAAGGAGTGCTCTAAGAAGCAATGTGCATGAGCGGTTTGCCATGTTCTGGTCCACGGTTGCGGCTGTGAGAGTCAGTGTTGAGATATTACTTCCTCCAAGTTGGGTCCACGGATGACTACCATGAGCGGCGCCCTCCCTGGCCCCGCGCGATGACTGCTGCATTCATAGCATGAGCAGGAAATCGATTGGCTGTTGAGCCACTGGTATTCGGCAGTTGTCTGTGACTGCACACTCTAGCACCCTGTATTGATAAAGGATGCATTCTTCACGAATTTCCACTTTCCAAATGAACTTACTTACCCCCCATTCTTGGAGTTTGTAGTTAACTCTTTTTATTTTAAAATATAATGTCTTAGCTGGGTGTGGTGGCATATGCCTATAATCCTCCCAGGATATGGGAGGCTGAGACAAGAGGATTGCAGGCTCGAGGTCAGCCTCAGCAACTTAGTGAGACCCTGAGCAACTCAATAAGACTCTGTTTCAAAATAAAAATAACAATAATAATAATATAATATAATATCATTTATTTCCTGACTAGGTTTCCCAAATCATTTTTCTTTATTCATTTTCAGGCACAAATACATAGATCTAAACCATCATTCAAACACTTTTTTCCACTCCTTGATTTATTTAAAAGCCCTAGTTCCTACCTAAGGACCATCTTCTTTCTCTCTCTCTCTTTTTTTTTTTGCAGTACCAGGGATTGAACCCAGGGGCATTCCACCTCCAAGCTCCACCCCCAGCCCTATTTTTTATTCTTTATTTTGATACAGGGTTTCACTAAGTTACAGAGGCCTCACTAAGTAGCTGAGACTGGCCGCGAACCTGCAATCCTCCTGTCTCAGCCTCCCAAGTACTGGGATTACAAGCATGCACCACCATGCCCAGCTTTTTCTTTTTCTCTCTTCTATTGGCCTTTCACACCCACTGTTATGGTTAGATGTAGAATGTCCTCTGAAGAGCTCATGTATTAATGTTCAGAGTTGACGTCATTAAGTCACAAGGGTTCTAATCTCATCAGTGTGTAAATCCATTGTAATGGATGTACTGGGTGGTCACCTAGGCAGATGGGGCGTGGCTGGAGGTGGGTCCCTGGGGGTGTGGCCTGAGGGACTGTGCTTGTGTTTTGAATCCCCTTGCTTGCTGGCTCTCTCTTGCTCCTGGCCTCCATGATGCGAGAGCAGAGCCCTTGCTCTCTCCCTCTCTGCTTCCCGCCGCCATGCCCTGAGCTCCGGCAGATGTAACCCAGCGTGACGTGGACTGAAAACCTGAGATCTCAAAAAAAACTGTGAGCAAATACATCTCCCTTCCTCTAAGTCATGCGGTCAGCTGCTTTGGATGACAGCAGTGGGGATGTTGCCTGAGACACCCGCCATCCTCAGCTTTCTTGTTCCCATCACACTCGTCACCAGAGGTGAATTCGTGGTTGTTTCTGTCACCATTGCTGTTACTAATTTCCTAAGAGTTTCAGGTATATGAGAAGAATGGAGGCCAGGAATCAAGTAAACTCTGGGATCTAGCTGACTAAGGGGCCTCCTTCTGCACCCCGACCTCACTCCCTGCTTTAATAAACCAAGACTGGACCTTAGCAAAAGTCATAAATTACTTTTCCTCGGGAGCCAGCAAATGAGCAAATCTGTGAAAGGTGGTGCCGCGCTTCTAATCCAGGACTTAGGAGGCTGAGACAGGAGGATCGCAGGTTCGCGGTCAGCCTCAGCAACTTAGCGAAACCCTCCACAACCTAGTGAGACCCTGCTTCAAAATAAACCAAATCATAAAATAAAATAGGGCTGGGGGTGTAACTCAGAGGTAGAATGCCCTTGGGCTCAATCCCCAGTAACACACACACACACACACACACACACACACACACACACATACACACACAAAGACCACCCAGAGAACAAAGGTATAACAAAGGCCAAAGCCATTTTCCCAATAGTTCTAAGAAAGTCCCACCATTTGTTTCAGAAGAATCTCGGCGCCCACAGCCATTCCACTGGTTAGGGAAGTCCACTCCAGATTAAGGGCAAATGCTACCTGTGCAAAGGTGCTGGGCTCTCCTTACGAGCAGCCAGGCCGGGCGTGATGGCGCACGCTTGTAATCCCAGTACTTTGGGAGGCGGAGACCGAAGGATCCGGGTTCGCGGCCAACCTCAGCTCTCTCGCTCTCTCCGTCTCTCTCTCTCTCTCTCTCGCTCTCTCCCTGTCTCTCTCTCTCTTTACTTAGTGAGGCCCTCCGCAACTTTGTGAGACCCAGTTTCAAAATAAAGTATAAAAAATAGGGCTGGGGGTGTAGCGCGGAGGTAGAACACCCCTGCGTTCAATCCCCGGTACCACAAAAAATAAATAAATAAATAAATAAATAAATAAATAAATAAATAAAAAGAAAGGTCAAGACAAGGAGAAATGAGAGCCGTATGCTTCAGGGGTGGAGAGCCCGAGACCTGGGCTGGGGGCTCCCGGGGCTCGAGCTGCCTCCCGCCCCTCCAGGACTCCATCCTCCTGCCTCAGAAGTCAGCACACAAAAAAAGCCGGAGTGAAATGTCTTTGTTTTCGTTAACTGACATTTTCTCCATCTTAAGAAATCATGACAAAAAGCAACTTTCCAAACAACTGATTCTCTCTCACTATCACGTACCGGGAGGGAGGGGAGGAGGGGAGAGGGGAGAGGGGCGGCACGGGGAAGGGAACAGACCGAAGAGTGTGACGGCGCCTATGAAGGTATCGCTATGCGTTTCACCATCACACACAATTTAAACATTTTTTTTTTTTTGTTTTTGCAGTACCAGGGATTGAACCCAGGGGCATTCTACCTCCGAGCTACATCCCCAGCCCTATTTTTTATTCTTTATTTGAAACAGGGTCTCACTAAGTTGTGGAGGGCCTCACTAAGTAGCTGAGGCTGGCCACCAACCTGAATCCTCCGGTCTCAGCCTCCCAAGTACTGGGATTACAAGCGTGCGCCGCCACGCCCGGCTTAAACAATTTTTTAAAACAGAAAATAAAAACACCCCAGCTGATTTTACTAATCTGTACTACAACCAAAATTCTGTGCTCCTTCTATGCAGCTTCAGATTTTAAACAAATCCCAGCATCACCACCAGGTTTTTGTCTCTAAAAAACTTGTGTGCAGCCGGGGTGGTGGCGCACTCTTGTCATCCCAGTACTTGGGAGGCTGAGACCAGAGGATCCGGGTTCGCGGCCAGCCTCAGCTATTTAGTGAGGCCTCCACAACATAGTGAGACCCTGTTTCGAAATAAAGAATAAAAAATAGGGCTGGGGGTGTAGCTCGGAGGTAGAATGCCTCTGGGTTCAATCCCCAGTACCACAAAAATAAAAATAAATAATAAATAAATAAATGCATTCCCTCGATGTCATCACTTCCTCTTAATATCATTGGACAAGAACTCCTGGTCCCACTTAGTAGCAGGGGAACATGGGAAATCTGGCCTTCTTTGGGACAGCCTGGTGGCTCTTAATCACTTGGGGTCAATTATAGGAAACAAGGGGGAAACAGCGCAGGGGGATAATTGACACTTCCGCCCACTCCACTATGGTGTATGCCAGACTTTAATTTGTCTTTCTCGGCTTCTTCTTAAGTGCTAAGAAAAATAATGAGATATATAAAGTTTTCTGAAACCATGAAACCGAACTCATTTACCTTTATAATTTTCTATTAATCTACTACCAGAATCCATTTCACATTTAATTCCAAGTCTCTAACACTTTAATGCCATCTCTTTAGTCTTTACACATTAGCGGTCTCTGTCATGTCAGACTTGCTCGTCTCCTTTATGTTCATTTATTTTAACTTTTAGTGGTCTTCTAGCCGATCCTTTATCCTTTTTATTACAAGAGCATGAAATTTTATAATCCCCCAGAGCTTTGTTAGTCAGCTGCTACAGGGTTCTTAACCTTCGCTAATTTATTCCCTCATTTTTGACTTTCAGATCTGAAGCCTGCCTTAATATTTTGTTTTTGAATATGAAAGTAACTTTTATTAAGTAGGTTTATTGCATTAATAGATTTTTATTTCAGTTTTTACAGTTATATTTAAGCTCCCTGCTAGTTCCACTGCAGATCATTTTAATAACAATTTATAATGTAATGAAATATAATTTATATTTTAATATACCAAAAACGTACACGCTATAATAAAGCCGGAGCAATTTTATAAAACTTTACCTGGAAATCATTTCAAAGAAGCGTGGATGATTTTGAACTCCCAAACAAGCCATTTTATTGATATTTATTATAATAGAAACTCCCTAAACAATAATAGTTTCTCTTTTTTAAGGGGGAAAAAAAGATAAAGCCAGTTTCTCTTAAAGTAGCACATCCGTTCTGATTTTCTGTTTGCCTCACCCCTGCTCCTCCCTGCCTGGATTCCTCAGAGGCGAAGAAGGGATTGTATTTCCTTCCTCGCACCGTTACGCGCGTGATCAATAACCAGCTCTGAGAATTCCTAATTCAGGTGACATCAGCAAGAACAATCGTGTCGCCATTAACTGAGATCTATGGGTGACAATAAAGAAATGCTAATCACTATAAAGTGCTCCTCCCTCCTCCTTCGCTGGCAACCTGGCAGGGAAACACATAAAGGCCGATCCCCGTGCAAATGTTATGTAGATATTTGCACACCAGCGGAAAGAAAAAGCAAGGCATGGGCGGGAAGACGTTCACCTCCTGGGTTTGAGAGGGACACCAGGAACGAGGGGGGAAAAGATGTCACCAGCAATTGGACCCTGACAGTAGTATCTCTCTTCAGGCAAGAACCTGGCTAGCTGTTTTGCACAACACCCCTCCCTCAAAACCCAGTGGGTTTTTTGTTTTGTTTTGTTTTGTTTTTTTGGTACTGAGTGAACTCAGACACATTCTACCTCCAAGCTACACCCCAGCCCTCTTTTTTAATTTTTATTTTATTTTACTTACTTATTTATTTATATATTTACTTATTTATTTATTTATTTATTTATTTATTTGCAGTACTGGGGATTGAACCCAGGGGCATTCTACCTCCAAAGCTACACCTCCAGCCCTATTTTTTTATTCTTTATTTTGAAACAGGGTCTCACTAAGTTGCGGGGGGCCTCACTAAGTAGCTGAGTTATTTTTATTTTGAAACAGTGTCTTGCTAGGTTGATGAGAGTCTCGCTCGCTACTTGATGAGACTGGTGGCCTCGAACCTGCGATCCTCCTGTCTCAGTCTCCCAAGTACTGGGATTACAAGCGTGCGCCACCATCCCTGCTCCCAGTGATTTAAAATAGGAACTTTTGTTTAGCTCAGGAGTCTGCAGATTGGCAACTAAGGTCAGGAGTTCCAGGAGCTGCAAGAGGACGGCCCACTGCAGGTGTGCTTTTCAGAAAACATCTGCTTTTATCGTGTGTGCTAATGGCCCTTGTTCTGAGCAGGTGATGTTCCCCAATCAGCTGTTTGGGATGGGGAGACAGACATCACTCTTTACAGAGAAACAAACAATTGTTGAGTGTTTTAGAACCGACCACTTCACCCCCAGGGGATCCATGATACCTGCCATCAAATTCTGAATTCCCACACTCCATCTGGATATTCCTTTCATTCCATTTTTTTGTGTGTGGGGGATTGAGACTTGGGGCCATCTACCTCCGAGCTACACCTCCAGCCCTATTTTTTATTTTTATTTTGAAACAGGGTCTCATTAGGCAGATGAGAGTCTTACTACTTGCTGAGGCTGGCCTCGAACCTGCGATCCTCCTGTCTCAGCCTCCCAAGTACTAGGATTACAGGCGTAGGCCGCGATGCTTGGCCCTTTCATTCAATTGAGTGCTTACTTCCTGCCAAGCCCTAGTTTAGAAGCAGTGAGTGAAATAAACAAAAGCTCTGGCCTCAGGAAGCTCTAGTGTGGCCCCCTGGCTTCCAAATCAGCCTCCTTTCTGACCCTAGGCAATGTCTTCTGACCCCAGGCAATGCCTTCTATACCCAATGATAGACATTTAATATCTCTTTCTTCGTGTGATAGACTCTTCCTTTCTCTCTTGGGAACTTCCCCCTCCTACCTCCCGGAGGTCTTATCAGGATGGCATGTCCTGTCTTGCCACACACCAATCATGAGATCCAGTCTGGCCAATCAGACTGCCTTCCCCTGCGCACAGCCATTGGTCCACAGTCGGGCAGATGAGCCAGGCAGGACCAATCAGAGACATTCTCAAAAACTCATAGGAAGCTGTTAAATAAACCATAAAACCTGTACCTATAGACACCGTGTGAGCGAGCAGTGCTGATAACCTTATACACCCCAGGAGAATAAATCAACCAGAGGGGAAAAAATAATGAGGAAAAACAAAGTCCTGGTGATGTCGTCTGAGCCCCTGGAAACAGCCATGCCTGAAGCCACGTCCACGCCTGCCCCTGGTTATATAAGTCGATTATTTAAGCCTGAATTACATTCGTGTCATCCACAACCAAATAGATAGTGATTAATCCAACCTTCCAGCATCTAACACACTGAGCCAACTGCCCAAAGCCACCGAGAGCCCCTGGAAGCCCGGGCTGCCATCCGCAGACACCACGATATACACTAGATGTAATTCTACCATTCAAAGAGCGATGCAGAAAACAGCTACAGGATACAATGTAGCAACCATAAATACACTTTTTCTTTAAAACAATTGAGCAAACTAAATAAGGTCTTCCATTTCCAAGTTTTCATGGATAATCATTTGATTCTTGTTGATTCACTGGGTCACCTGGTGATCCTCATAGTCAGGCTCACACAAAAAAATTAAAGAAAGGAAAATAAGCGAACAAAACTGTCTGGTGGGTTATTTTTTCCCACAAAGTAAGCCAGGTATGGTGGTACACACCTGTGATCCCAGTACTTGGGAGGCTGAGACAGGAGGATCGCAGGTTCGAGGCCAGCCTCAGCAACTCAGCGAGGCCTTTGGCAACTTAGTGAGACCCTGTTTCAAAATAAAAAATAAAAATAAAAAGAGTCGGGGGTATAGCTCAGAGGTAGAATGCCCCTGGGTTCAATCCCCAGTAACACACACACACACACACACACACACACACACACACACACACACACATACACGCACAGTGTGTTAACTGCACTTCTAAGTTGTATTTTTTATACAAATGTGTGCTTCCATAAAATGTTCTTTTAGGGAAACTTAACAATGTACCCTCTCGTTATATATTGCTGTGTGGTAAGCCATGCCAAAACCTACCAAAAATACTTTTTTTTCTTTTCATTCATCCTGGCAAAATTCTCTTTTTATTTTGCTGCACCAATCACGGTCCTATTTTCCATTTTTACCACATAACGTAGAAAGACCGTCCCTTCCATTTATTCTAGTTTTTGCCTCCAGAGACGACAGAGGGAAAGAGACAAGAAAAAATGAAATCCTTCCAAAGTCCCCTTTGCTCCACAGGGAATGACACTTAATGTAGATAATATTTTTTTTAGGAAGAGGAGGAGGAGGAGGAGGAGGAGGAGGAGGAGGAGGAGGAGGAGGAGGAGGAGGAGG
>PVJS01061505.1:0-10974 GCA_004027185.1 Glis glis | reverse complement strand
CCGCCAGCCTCAGCTCTCTCTCTCTCTCTCTCTCTCTCTCTCTCTCTCTACTTAGTGAGGCCCTCTGCAACTTCGTGAGACCCAGTTTCAAAATAAAGGATTAAAAAAAAAAACTAGGGCCGGGGGTGTAGCGCGGAGGTAGACCGCCCCTGGGTTCAATCCCCGGTACCGCAAAAAAAATAAATAAATAAAATAAATAAATAAAACAAATCCTTCTCCATTGTTTGAGTAGCTATACTGGCAAGTTTCCTATTTAATTTGATATAGATGCATCACTGACCTCTCTCCGGCTAAATCTCAAAATATATAAAACTGACTTTTTGATTTTTCCCCAAACCAGCTTATCCTACAAATAAATCTACTTATGTCACTATTATTTTTAATCACATAGGCTTGAAATTTGGGGATCACTGTAGATTTTTCCCTGTCTTATTCTTCTAACACTTAATCAATAACTGAATTTTTATATTAACAAATTATTAGGCATCTATTGTATGCTGTGTACTTCAGTGTGCAAAAATGGATCCAATAATACACGTACTTTAGTAACTCAAACTACTTGTATTTATCCCTTCTTCTATACTTCTAGTTCTACTAAACCAATCTTAGGTACCTTTCTTTTCTATACTCTTTTTCACATCCAATTTATCCTAAACATTGCTGCCAGAGTAATTTCAGTAAACAAAAATTATTTTACATATTATATTCTTTCTCAAAAATTTCTAATGATTATACCTTTTTCTGTGGAATTATGCACTATATCTTTCCTGGCTATTCAAGACACTTGACAATATGTTCCCCATCCTATTTTGCAGCCCTCTGTCCACTCCTCCGAACCTTCTGTTCCATATAAACTGATCCACAAAGCACTCCTGCTCAAGCCATATACAGCCCTACTATCAAGCCTCAGTTCACATCATTTCCCAGCCTAAGATGTCTACTTCCTTCCACTGAAGGACCTAAATTGAATAATATGTACTGAAGTATATACACTACATAGCATTAGCCAATTATCAAATGAAATCTATTTATTCCACCTTTAAATTACATATTCTATTTTTCCAAGTAGGTTGTATATACATTCCTGATTTTGAGGTACATATAATCTAACCTGGGAGATTGACTATATACTTAAAAGTTAAGTAGATAGCTTTTCTTGATAACTTCCTTTCCCTGTGTATTACACATGGAGGTAGAACTTAAGTACTTAGTATAGGATTTCTTTAAGTATTTATATTCTATCTTATTTTATCATAACTGAAATAGCCTATAGTTAACAGTTTATATTTCCTTGTATAATAGATGACTTTGTACTTATTACTCAGTTTGGCTTAGGGTTAATTATACAATATTAATTATTACTATGAATTGTATTCCTTACTGTCTTTCAATCACAACAGTCAGATTTGCAAAATTTGGGGCTTGAAAGGGGCCTAATACATACATTAGTAAAACAATTCAGGTGCAGAGAGTTATTGGAAGGCAAGTAGGTAAGAACTTAAAGTATTGTGTCTGGGTCTTCTTTATTGATTTTTCCAGTGCTTTTGCTACTATATGTAAAGTACCAATCAGACTAACTTATGTACATTTTAGGAAGTAAAATTAAGTAATATTATTTTCTAATTTTCCTCATAATCAGCCCAAGACATTTCTAACAATACCCCACCTATTCAAATGATGTAAGGGTAACGAATACTTTTCTAAAATTAATATTGACTGATTTATTGGGGGGTGCTGGAGATTGAACCCAGGGGTACCTACCTCCAACCTGCACCCCCAAGCCTTCTTTTTATTTTTTGTTTTGAAACAGGATGCTAGGTTGCTGAGAGTCTGGCTAGTTGCTAAGGCAGGTCTCGAAACTGTGATCCTTCTGTCTCAGCCTCCCAAGTACTGGGCTCACAGGCATATACTTCTATACCCAGCTTACTGGCATACACTTCTATACCCAGCTTATTGATTAAATTTTGCTGTTCATTTACATGGATGGTAAAGAGAAATCTCTGCTCAATTACATCCTTATACTCCATTAGTTTAAAATGAACACTTCAGAAATTAATCCTGAAGTAAGCTTTGGTTGAAAAGAATTAGTGCCTAGATTTTTCCAGACAATAACTTTAAATGAAATAATAAAAATAGTGGCAATAATAACAATACCCCAAATGATAATATTAGTTGATAGAATGTAAGATTACATGCATTGATTTATTAAAATCTCACAAAATCCCTATAAGGTAGATTCTCTAGTCAAATCCATTTTACAAATGAGAAATGTGAAGATCCAAGGTTAATAAACATCCTCAAGGACACACATTGCTTTCTAACTTCAATTTTCTGCCTAAAGAGCCTTTGTTTTGATGCACCATGCCACTGTATCTATTGCTTTCTCTACGCCTTATGTCCAGTTTCTATGGGAGCATCTGGCTTGTATCTCTAAAAATGAACAAAGGAAAACAGTTTATCCTCTTTATTCCTCAAATATTCAATTAAAGTTGTAAGTCCCTAAGCTAATTTGCCCCCCAAAATCCTTAATCATAATATAAAATTTTAGCACATATATACAATTCCTGTAACCACCACTTTGAAATATCTATAGTAACACAAAGTATGCTATTACTTTTCCTTGAATATTTACTTTTAAAATGGTACCTTTTCATGTTCCCTCTTCATTTGCTATTCTTCTGGCTCCAGCTACTGTAATGCCTCAGATTTGATGTTCTGCAATACCATGATGTATCAAGTTTTAAGAGTCATTCAATCCACCAAATGCTCTTCTGTTTGTAATATTTCATTTGATAAATGAAAATGGTGCCAACACAATGAAAACAAACTCCAATCAGGAAATTATTTCTATGTCTTATATGAAAGGCTCTGATAGAAGTGGCAGACTGTATAATTCATAACTATTTACCACCTTTTAATTAAAAGAGAAAAAATGTAATAAATAGAATTGATAAATCTAAGTCAGTGTAGAACAACACTCTGACAGTCATGGCAGCCTTAATTTTTAAAAGCTTATTCATGATTTATGTTTTCAGAAAGTAGGGACTTCATTAAAAATAATTGAGTTCCATGTTGCTTCTACATACACAAAAAAATTGATGGTTATCAGGCTTTTGTTATGGGATCTATTAGTATGCTAGACATAGGATCCCCTAAGAATGTCTCAAATTACATTTGTCCATCAACTGCCTCCTGTCAATATTTCATACAATATTCAACCTTCTCTGAGACATTCATTCTTATCAATAATAACAATAAGCAACATTTTTGAGTACTTCCTATATGCACAAAACTAGCTAAATACTTCTCTTTAAGATCTCATTCAATCTTTACAGCAGGCTCATAAGGCAGGTGCTACTTTTAATTCCAGTTTTATAATGAAAACAGATGAAAAGTTGTGACCCAACAGGGAAGTATCAGACCTCATATTATAATGAAAATGTTATCTCATTCTAGAATCTATGCCTTATCAACCCAGCTCTAGCCCTATCTGTCCTTCCTTATACAGCTACAGAAAGTGGATGCAAGCAATCTATGGCCAGTCTTGAAATGAGTCAGTATATTTTGTACCTATCTGTGTACTCATTACGGAAGGTTAACACAAAGACATTAGAGTGAGAAACCTAGGGCCCAAGGAGACTTGGAGAGTAAGGATTCTATGGTGCAGGAAAAGTAGAGACCTGCAAGGAAGTTTTTTTCTAAAATTCCAAACAGATGATTCCAAACCTTCTGACTTTCTCTTCCCAATACACCTCTTCCCAAGCCACACTCCAGGTCCACCCCATTCTTCCTATGACCTAATAATTTGCTTGCTTTGTATTACTGTATCCTCTTAGAGATAATCCAGATAATTTATGGGCATGAGTTTTAGAATAATCACCAAGGACCTGTTTAAGACATCAAAATATCATCATGTGCAAATACACTATAGTAAAACTGTATCTTAAGAATACATTTAAATAAAATTAAAATTGCTATTGTGTTAGCCAAACACACACACACACACACACACACACACACACACACACACACCCTTGTTGTTGTTGTTTTGGCTGTGTGTGTGGCTGTAGAAGACACACTGAAGAACAACCAAATAAATCATTTCTCACTTATTCTAGAAAAACATATATCAAGTATAAGTGAATCCTGAAGGCTGACATTTGACAGTGGTGCCAAAATGAAAAGCAAACACAAAAGCAACTTTAGTTAAGAATTTTGAGTCAAATGATCATATTTGATTTCTTCCTTATGTGGGACATAATTTTAGCTTTCTAATATGTTCAGTTTTATAGTGCAGTATAATTGCTTGGCATAATTCACAAATTACATTCACTATTTTCTGTAACAAACAAATTTTATTTTACAATACTTTCAAACTTTCACAAATTGCAATTGGTTATCTGAAATGGGATGTCGTCCTAAAGACCCCTTACACATAGCCTGATGCCATGGATGCCCCAATAAAAATGCCATCTGCCTCTGATCCTATAGCCCAAGGGATTTCTCTAGCACTGCCTGCTACCCTTGTTTACTCTCACTCTGATCTGGTTTCCATAGTTCCCAACTGTTGCAGCCTATGAAGAATCTGTCACTCTTTGTTCTAACAGCCTAGTGGAGCTGTCTGCTGAGCTCTAGTTTCAGCGTCTCCTGGCATGCCTCCACAACTGCCTTGCTTTGCACCCTGCCCCTACCACACAAGTCCTTCCCTCCCACAAAGTTCCCCCTTCTGCATTCTCAAGCCAAATTCACTGCTCCAGAGGGTGAGAGGGAAGCCAACAGTGATGACCTAGGGCTATTGCAATAAAAGTTGCAATTTCTAAACTCCCTTCAGAGATTTTAGTGAAAAGAACCAAAATAAGAATTTGAAGACTCAGAGACACGATTTTTATACCAGAAACATTTTAAAGAATATAAAATCTCTGACTTAAGACATAAACTATACATTATATCTATTCATAAAATTAGGTCATATCACATATTTGAATACTCTTATAGAAAAGAAGTGTTCATGTGCACTTACCCACACTACACATAAATTATTATGTACACAGATATAAACAGATAAAGAATAAAAAATAGGGCTGAGGGTGTAGCCCAGAGGTAGAATGCCCCTGGGTTCAATCCCTGGTACTGAAAAAAAAATGCAAAGAGAAAAGAAGAAATGAAATTATCTCTATTTGCAGATGACATGATCCTATACTTAGAAGACCCAAAAAACTCAACCAAAAGACTACTAGAGCTGATTAATAAGTTCAGCAAAGTAATTGGATACAAAATCAATCTACAAAGTCAGTAGCTTTTCTATATGTCAACCATGAATCCACTGAAAAAGAAATCCAGAAAACAATTCCATTCACAATGACCTCAAAAACAATAAAATATCTAGGAATAAATCTAACCAAGGAAGTAAAAGACTTTACAATGAAAATTATAAAACACTAAAGAAAGAAATTGAAGAAGATCTTAGATGATGGAAAGGTCTCCCATGCTGCTGAATAGGCAGAATAAATATTACCAAAATGGCCATTCTACCAAAAGTGATCTACAGACTCAATGCAATCCCTATCCAAATACCAATGCTATTCTTCACAGAGCTAGAAAAAATTAGTCCTAAATTTCATATGGAAAAATAAAAGGCCCAGAATAGTCAAAGCAATTCTCAGCAATAAGAACCATGTAGGAGGCATCACAATACCTGACTTCAAATTATATTACAGAGCTATAGTAATAAAATAAGAGCATGGTATTGGCACAAAAACAGATACATAGACCAATGGGACAGAATAGAAGATACAGAAATAAACCCACACACTCATAGCTAATTAATTTCTAACAAAGGTGCCAAAAATATACATTGGAGAAAAAAAAAAAAGCCTTCTCAACCCATGGTATTGGGAAAACTGGTTTATCCACTTGTAGAAAAGTGAAATTAAATCCCTACCACTCACCCTGCACAAGAGTCAACTCAAGATGGATCAAAGACTTGGAAATTGGACCAGAAGCTTTGAAAAAAACTAGTAACCCAATCAAGAAATGGGCAATTGAACTAAATGGGCAATTGAACTAAATAGACATTTTGTATTTCACAAAAGAAGAAATACAAATGGCCAATAATTATATGAGAAAAATGTTCAATATCATTAGCAATCAGAGAGATGCAAATCAAAACCACACTGAGATTCCATCTAACCCCAATCAGAATGACAATCATCAAGAAGTCAAACAACAAGAAATACTGGCAAGGATGTGGGGAAATAAGAAATCTACACTGTTGGTGGAACTGCCAATTAGTTCAGCTGCTATGGAGATCAGTGTGAAGAGTCCTCAGAAAACGGGGAATAGATCCACCATATGATCCAGCTATACCACTCCTGGGTATCTTTCCAAAGGGACTGAAATCAGAATATTATAGTAATACATGCATATCCATGTTTATTATAGCAGCACAATTCACAATAGCCAAATTATGGAACCAACCAAAGTATCCATCAACAGATGAATGAATTACAAAATTATGGGATATACACACATTGAGATTCTACTCCGCAATAAAGAAGAACAAAATTATGCCATTTGCAGGAAAATAGATGGACCTAGAGAATATTATGTCAAGTAAGATTAGCCAGTCACAGAAAGTTAAGGGTCGTATGCTTTCTTTTGTATGGGGTAGCTAGGGGTTAATTGGGATATAAAAGGGACTTTAGATAATGGAGGAGAAACCCCAGTGGAGTGAGGGAGGTGGTCTTCAGGAGGGTTGGTGGGGGGGAGGGAGAATTCATAAAGGAAACACTTCCACTGACATTGTGTACATATGTGAGAATACCAATGTTAATCTCAATGTCTTGCATGGGGAAGGGGGGAAGTAGAGAAGGAGCTAGGGGAACACTCACCATGTGCTGTGTGCATGCATGTCACTGTCACTATGAACTACATTATGATGTGAGATTATAATGCACCAATAAAAGTATAAAAATAAAATAAGACAAAATAAATTAAAAATATATTAAAAATGTTTGAACGTTAAAAAAAATTTAGCAGAGCACTCACCTTTGGTATCTACTAAAAAATGCAAAGCGCCACGCCTGGCTTAAAGCAATCAAACTTTAAGGCAAATGGACCTTGGATCAGGTTATTCTGTATCTACTCAGGAAGATCCATTCATATCTACTTCAACTTGAAGTGTTGATGTCTCAGTCAAAATCCCAGGAATATCTCTCTGCTTACTCTGTTTAAATTGACTATGATGAAATGGTAGGTCACCCCATTCAGTGTATCACTGCTTACTACATACCTGGCCTAAGTACACAGTTACATCTGGGTTGGCATGGGCTCTAATTTTTGTAATATTACAAAACTCATTCTGGTCCTCGAATTTACCAAATTGAAGTTGGAGTTTCTCAACTTCTATTGCATGTCTCCAAAACATTTGCAATAAAGGCTCATCTCTCATAGATGTTTTCCAATTTATTTTTTAAAAAGTCAAGCTTCCTTTTTCTAGCAACTCTGTATTTGAAATTGCTTGGTTCTAGATATGCGACCCTCAGAGAGAACAAAAATGCTAGGGATCTGTGTGATAGCAAAACTCAGTGGCTTTAAAATCTCAAAGTATTGAAATGGGAATAAAATTATTTATAGCTATTTGTGTATGTTGGGGAGATACTTGGGGTTTAACTCAGGGGTGCTCTACCCCCAGTCCTTTTTATTTTTTTATTTTTTTATTCTGAGACAGGGTCTGGCTAAGTTGCCCACGATGTCCTCAAACCAGTGATCTTCCTATCTCAGTCTCCCAAGGACTGGGATTACATGCCTGCACCACTGCACTTAGCTTGTTATAGCTAATATTTACTGAAGCCTATTATTATATAAGCACATTATGTATATTAATGTAATCATTGAAAAATATTGAGATAAGTATTATTATTAACTTCATTTAAAAGAGAAGAAAATGGAGTTTTTAGGTTTATGAATAGTTTGCTCAAGATCGCATCATGTGTGAATGTTAGTGTTGAGACAAGATTGATGTTTAATTATATTCAACTTATGAATCAACAATGGAAATGCAGGAATTAAATACAAGAACTTCTCAGAGAAGATTAAAAAAAAAACTAGAGCCTTTACTACATGAAAATAAACTAACATATTCCCAAAAATATTTCTGTGCAGTATAATAAACCTGTTCTCATCTCCCATCTACCCATTCCAGATAGAAAGCCTGTGAGGATATCACTTCTAGAGGAAGCATCAGAATCTTTCAAGTCACCAAGTAACTAGAGCAGGCTAAAGAGAGGAATCCTATTTCCATTCGAGGAGGCTGATCCAGGGCCATTGACGGGGAGCTTCCTTCAGAAAGGCAGCTGTGTTCTGTGCACTAAATAAAAAAGGGGGATAGCAATATCATCTACTTCACATACATTAAGTAAGGATTAAATGAAGCAAAACAAAGTTTAGGTAACATTGCCTTGATACTGATCATGAGGACCGCAGGTTCATGGCTAGCCTCAGCAACTTAGCCAGGCCCTGCAATGGAGTGAGACGCTGTTTTAAAATAAAATAAAATAGTTCTGGTGGTGTATCTCAGAGGTAGAATGCCCCTGGGTTCATTCCCCAGTACCACAAAAATAAATAAATACATACATAAATAAATACATGAATAAAATTTATTTCACAGGGAAATGTGTAAAAAAAAAAACAAAAAAAAAACATGGACCAGGCACTTTCTACGTCCATGGGATTCATCCATCAGCAAAAGAGAAAAATTCACCAAGTATTCTCCACCCTCAGTTAGGAATTTACTCATTCATTCATTTATCCATTTTTCAACAATTTAATTATCTACTATGTGCCTAGTATTACTCTTTGAAGAATATAAATTATGCAACCTCTGCTTTCAGAGAATGCAATTCTTGTTTTTTTTTTTTTTTTTTGGTACTGGGAATGAAACCCAGGGGCATCCTACCTCCGAGTTACACCCAAGTCCTATTTTTTATTCTTTATTTTGAAACAAGGTCTCACTAAGTTGTGGAGGGCTTCAATAAGTAGCTGAGGCTGGCCGCAAACCTGTGATCCTCCTGTCTCAGCCTCCCAAGTACTGGGATTACAAGTGTGTGCCACCACATCTAGCTCAATTCTTAATTAGAATTAAAACAGATATAAAAACAACTATAATAAAATGTATGAGGCATTATAATTATATTATATTTGAGATAAGTAATATTATTAACTTCATTTAAAAGAGAAGGAAATGGAGATTTTAGGTTTATGAATAGCTTGCTATTCATAATATATTAATATGTAATAATTAATATATAATATAATTATGTTAATTATATTATATTATATGAGAATATAAGCAATAATCTTCTTAAAGACATGAAACAACCTAAAATATAAATATGTGATGTAATAATTTTTAGGAATTAATAGATTTGAGTATTAATTTAAAGGCCAGTGTCTCTTTTCTTATAGTTTTAACAGAAACTTGATTTCATTTAATTATATTTTCTTGCTTGTTTTTAAAAGAGAAAGAATGTTGAATCCACCCTGTGCTTAAATATATGCAAAACATATATTAAGCTTGGGTGGAAAGTGACTCAGTAATATACAATTATCACTTGTCAACTCTATATTCTCTGAAGGAATGTTGTAATTCAGAGGTGGCGCCTGGAATGCCTCACAGGTTTAATTTAATTAGTACAGTTTTGACCTTTTTATAGTATTAACATAGAATCTTTTGTCCCTATGGACTGGCCTGTTCATTATGTTTTCTGCCTGAAGCTTAGAGCACATTGATTTCCAATTACCAGTTTATAAAACTGCCAAGTCATCTCTGTCAAATGACTGTTTTCACCCATGCAGTTTCAAAATTATTTAAGTCAACCAAGTAACTGAAGGAAGGATTAATTAAAATTCGCAGATCGTAAACAGGGACCCAGGAGAAATGGAAGCTGTGTTGGAGACTGAGAACATGAGAGCAAGGACACTGGAGAGCCAGAACCCTAAAGTGATCTGTCACTCTAAGTAACTGCCATATTCTGTCAGATTTCTATACACCAGAATTTTCAGATTTTTATAGTAAATAAACTCTCTATAAAATTTGAGTAAGATGCTAATACAAATGAGATTATTTCATGAAGAATACAATTCTACTAAGTAAATGAACCTTTAATCAAAGACTATGTAGAAATTCAGGCATTATATTCATATAGGCAAGGCTGTGCAAATTAGTTAAGATTAGAATAACCTAAGAGTGCCAATGATCTAAAATAACACTGGTTAAAGCAAATTGGAATTTTATTTCTTTACAATCCAGAGGAAGTTCTAGCATATTGCTGTAGCAACCAAGATCTCTTACATTCTTTGCTTCACCGTCTGTAGAGTATAATCTTCATCTTTCTGATTCAAAGGTAGAATAACACCTCCAGGGATGGATCTATATTCCAGGCACCAGGGAAAAATGAGTTCATAAAAAAATGAAGCAAAAGTAGAGTATTACACATTAAGATTCCCAGAAGCTGTAACATGCTTAATCCACTTGGCCAGATTTTGTCACAGGGTCACTCCTGAATGCAATGAAGACAGAAAAATGTACCTTTTTCTGCAGCATACATCTGTTTCTGCTGAAACAAGGGCATCTCATGGCTGGGCAACAAGGGGACAATGAACATCAGACTGTCTCCCACAGTCTTTTCCACACCATTTGATTAATGGGTGATCTAGAAATACCTTGTAGTATAAAAATAAAGATGCATCATGTATAGTAAACCAACTGAGAACACAGTTGTGATAGTTAATCTAAGTTGTCAACTTGACCTGATCATGACACACCCAAGATTATGTGATTTTGGGTGTGTAACAGCAGATTAAAGAGAAAGCCCTGCCCTGAATGTAGGCAGCAGAATTCTGATAGGTGCGGACTTAGATAAAAAGGGAGAAGCCACGTAGAGTGTGCGCGACTCGTTCCGAGGAAAGCAGATC